>CADCXT010004472.1:627500-767859 GCA_902806775.1 Microtus agrestis
TGCATGTTCTAAATAGTTAGACACAACAGTTCATATTGTGTTTATGTACATAATTGATTGCCATGTCCTAAAAGTAGTAGAAGAGAAATTTGATAATGATTCAACATTTGGAAATCTTATATGTATGTCAGTAATTGTGGGTTAACATAACATACACTTATCCATTTTACTAATCTCTATGGAAATGTACAGTCATGAGCTGTAATTTTCTGATGTTAGAAAATGTTTAATCTCATTTAAATAACATTTTAGAGTTGCTTTAGTTTGTGGAAATGTATCTGAAAGCAAAATGCAGTTGGAGCAGATATTAATGAAGCATCTGTTTTCACATATTGACTGAAAGATATTTGTATGCTAAAGTTGAGTTCAAGATGAGTACCACAGCTGCAAATTGGGCTGCTTGCTCCAGGCTTCTAGACTTCTACACTCCATGCGGCCTCATGAGTCTACCATGATCTCATAAACTCCTTTACTAAGCTTTCAACAAAACAAAATAAATTTTGGTTTGTTATTATTTAAACAGTATAGCACTTGACAAATATTTTCAATTTAAAATATTTAAAAGAATTACTAAAAGAAAGGAATCAGAACATCAGGCATAAAAATCATTGTAGCACTCTCTAAAGAAGCTGATGAATCTAAGAGTAGCATTGTTTTCCTTATTGGCAAATTAGTTATTCCCCTCAAAGTTACAGACATAAACTAATCTCTTGAGTATCTGTCTTGCACATCACCCATATTTTCTTAATATTCTGTTTTCTTCCACTGTTAAAACATTAAATTCTTGCAAGTGTCTCCTTGATTAGAAAGTGTATTGTGAAATCTGACAGGTTACAGTCTGCAGAAGCATTTATTTGATTGGAAGAGTTTAGTGTAAGCTTTTGTGTGAAGTATGTAATAAAAACCCAGAAGTTGATATATAATACTAATATACTGTATATTCTTACCAAACATATTAAGACAATTTATAAAGCACAGACTATTTTTTTTAGCTAATTTCAACACCAAAGAATTAGCAACTACCCGGTCCTTAAAAATATTGCAATTAGATACTTTGTATGTCCTATAAATAAACATTTACTTCACTCTGATGAGATGAGCTAATTTTAGGGTAGAAAAAATAATATTGAATATATGGACTGATTATTTTAATTTTATTAGTGAAATTAAAATGATATCTTTCAAAACTTATTGGAAAGGACTGTAATAACATGGCAACATTCTTCTGGCATACTTAATGATAATCTTTGGGCAATGCAAAATTTTTACTGTTTAAAAAATGTGCAAGCTCCTTCTATATGAAAGATCATATGTAATTAGACTTTTAAAAAATATGACTTATCACTTGCATTTTATTGGTACTATTATAGGATATTATAATCCAAGAAAGTTAAAAATCTTTAGATGAGTAAGCTTGCATACATCTATAGAAGGTAAAAAATGATCTTCTATATTACATCTATATATCTGTATTATTTGCATATAAATGAATTTATGATCAGTTTCAAATTTTATAAATTGGACATAAATATTTATAATCTATTTTTAATATTTTACAGTATTTTCATACATTTAAAAACTGTTTTTGGTAACTTAGTTAAAATGTCGATGTCTAAGATTGATTTGATATATAGTTGAAAATTTAAATCTCAGCTCATTTTAATTGCATTTTGTTTTATTATTTTATTTTTACTAATCTAACTCAGTGCTGAATCATATATAGAAATAAGCATTATTGCATATTCATTGGGTAGCTTGAAGTGAAGAATCATTAAGTAATTAAACCAGTAGTATCCTTTCACAAGGTAAACCCAACAGAGCCAAAATTTTTGTTTGAGGATTAAACCAGGATACAAGACATTTTGGAATTATTGCCTTGTGAGTAAAGAGGCTGTGGTCATTGAACATGGATAAGTTGGACTTGTGTCCAATTAGAAGCTTCAACCCTTTTGATTAAGGTAATCACTAATGTGACCCACTACAAACCCTTCTACCTAAAACAGTGACCTCCCATAAGATATGCTGATGAAATAGTGCCACAATGTTTGGCAGTAACAAACAGCTCATGCTTTCTTTTATTAGATTTAACGTCTATTCCATGAGATGGAACTCATACCTAACTGCTTAAGGGGATAGCAACATGAGCTAACAGTGCACTTAAAGTTAGACAGTTATCTAAATATCTAAAGCTAAAAATAATTTTTGCTGTCTCTCCTGCTTCTCCTTAATGTGGGTATCACAGGCATGTGCCACCATAACACTGAGGTTTGCTGGTTTTTGATGTCTGTAATTTTACTCATATTTTGAACTTTGCATTAAAGATCAGCTTTTTATATTCATTTATTAAAATGATTTAACCATGTGAAATTACCAAGTTGTGTTAGTACTATTAAATCCACAGTTATTAACTTTCTTTTTGAGAAACTTTGGGCATTATATTTCTGTATTTATAGTTTTAAGCCTTTAACTCTCCCTTTTTTAATTTTTGTAAATATCATTTGGAATTTATGTTCTTATCCTGTGTTCCAAGACAAAAACATGTGCCTATTATTGTGTTTTAAAAGTTCTCTTTAAAATGATGTCCTAGTGAAGACCTACTATTTTTGATTGTTATTTACTTGTTGGCCTGCTGTTGGGATTTATGGCGTTAAACTACAGTGTAGAAATGTGAAATCGCACTTGAGTGTATATTAAGGCCTGGGCACCTTGCTTCGCTATATCTCCGGCGCTTGTTGAAGTGTGAAGTGAACTTTTTATTGCCATTGGTTTCTGATGAGATAACATTTTGACGAATGCATATGTGAACAAAAATATAAATTGTTGAAATAGGGGCGGCGGGGCTGTGTCCCCAACACCCCGGCCGCCTTCCACAGCTAGCTTTACCCGAAATAATTACACAGACACTGTATTCTTTTAAGCACTGCTTGGCCCATTTCTATCTAATCTCTTCTAGGCTAACTCTCGCACCTGGACTAGCCCATTTCTAATAAGGCATGTAGCACCCCTAGGTGCGCTTACCCGGGAGATTCTAGCCTACGTCCATCTTGGGTCGGAGCTTCATCGCGTGTGTGCCTCAGAGAGCAGAGCTATCCTGTCTGCCCGCTAGACAGGAGCATGGCGTCTCTCTCTGAGGCTTCTGGCTCTGACGGAGCTGCATGCTTTCTGACCTCACTTCCTCTTCCCGCCAGCATTTTGTTCTGTCTACTCCACCCACCTATGTTCCTACCTATCAGGGCCAAGGCAGTTTATTTAACCAATGAAATCAACAGATTGATATGACACTCCCACATCAATAAATAAGGATAAAATATCACAAGTATGTATTAATATGTTTTGTGATTAAAACAAAATCTCCTGCTGCAATCAAGTAAAGATAGAGATTTCTTGACTTTAGAATGCATAAGAAACATCCAAAAAGATGGACCAAGCAAGGATTCTTCACTCTTCCAAGATTCTTATTCTTCAGTTCAGTGTCTGTAGTGCTTTGAAATGTTAATTTCAGGAAAAGTCCCAAATGCTGCCAATGCTGCTTCTTCAAAGTCTGTGGAATGTGTCAAAACTGATTAATAATGTTCAGACAGTAGTATTAGCCAAATGCTAAAAATATGAGGATGAACAATACGTTTATCAGGCAGAGAAACAAAAACATATCGTTAGTTTCTATGCTTACAATTAACACAGCTTTTAAGATTTTTTGAGGTTATAGTATAGTGACATCATTTCCTCCCTCCAGACCTTCCCTTATTGCCCATCCCTTATTCTCTTTCAAATTCAAGGGTTCTTTTTTCTTTAATTCTTGTAACATCCAGGTAATATTAGCACAGTTTTAGTGATGTGAGCTTTATACTAAAGAGGATGACCATCTCTTTTTCATACATGCAAACATATACAATCCTATAAAACTTTCTCACCAAAGTTTATTAGACCAGTTTAAAGCCTTTAAAGTGAAAATACCTCTATTAATATAAAATTGCAAAAACTAATTGTTATTATTTTCTTCACAAAAATTAGAAGTTTCGGTATATAGCTGTCAAGCATACAAATTTAGTTCATGTGTCTAAACACATAGATCTGGGGGACATTTCGCATTCAGAACATGACAGTGTGATATTAACAATGGGCATCTCTAAAGACGTCAGTTGTTTGCTTGGGATGGGTTGGGAGATTTACATTTCAAATTGGGTATATGACAGTGGAAGATGGATTGCTTTTGTATAAAATTTGAAGAAGCTAGTGAAAGTGGGGACTCTATTGAAGTAGTGTATGTCGGAAATGAGAGTCAATATTACTATATTGCTATTAGATAGAATTAAGTTATGGCTATATTGCCCAGGTAATTTATGATATTTGATTCCTAGTTGGCAGACAAAAGATGAAGAATGAGGATAATCTCAGAGTCCTTTCTGTTTTCTGGCCTATTGATGTTCCTTGAGAACTAGAATACAGTAACAGAGCCACAGTTACTGGAAAGGTGTGTTTGACCTAAATTTTGTGTTGGACATTATAAGGTAGAGATGACTGGTAGTCAGGCAATGAATTGATCAGTTCAAATGCTCTAAAATTAACATAGACTGGTGGCTTCAAAAAGAGAAATATGTGGTCTTTCAGGTTTGGAGATTGATTTAATTATTTGTGCTTTTGAATTCTTATTTAAAATCCTATTGCTCATAATGATGTCTAAAGTGTTTTCCTAAAACCTTGATCAATTTTTAAAATTCTTAAATATTAAAAATGATTTCCTAATACAAATTTCATGGTATTCACAAGAGACCCTTATTGAATGGATCGAGTAACTCTAATTAGGAAAATATTTCTCAGGTGAGTAACAGCTCAAATGCTAGCTAATACTAGCCTCTATGTAATGTTTTTGAATGATGTATGACTTATATAACCCAAAACATATGTACTCAGTATAAGATTTATATTCTAGGAATAATGAGAGATGAGAATACAGACTGACTCAACAGCAAACTCTATTTAATGTTAGATCTGGTGTCTCATGATCTGGCTATACCTGACCAGGGAATAAAACCCAACAATAAAATAGCTGGAGTTCTAAAGAACACTGGCTTAAAGCTTGGATACTGTAGCTAAAGATAGGGAAAAGGAAAGGGTTTTTGTCAGGAGAAGAATAGAAAGATTTTCTGCTTTTCTTAAAAACAGGAGTTTTTTTAATTAAAAATGTTTAATTATTGCTTTTAGATTTTAAGATTTGATAAAATTACACCATTTTCTACATCTTCTTTTTTTCTTCTTCCCTCCAAATGCTCTCCACATTGCCTTCCTTGTTCTCTTTTAAATTATGGCCTCTTTCCTCATTGCTTGTTGTTTTACACACACACACTCCTAGATATGTAAATGCAATCTTCTCCGTCTGTATAATGTTACTTGTATGTGTGTTTTCAGAGCTGACACTTTGGTGTTGATTAATCCACTGATGTGATTGTCCATGGAAGACTGGTTCCTGCTCTCAGGATTAGTTGTCTGTAATTCTTTCTGGAGGGTTGAGGCCTCATTGGATTTCCCCATTTATATGACTAAGTCTATTGCTATTGTCCTCATTCAACTCACGGCAAAGCAGTCATGTTGAAACTTACATGTGGAAAACACAGTTGCATGTCAAAGTCCCTGTTATACTGGCTCTTACAAGCTTTCTGCTCCCTCTTCTGCAATGACTCCTGAACCACAGGTACAGGAGTTGTCTTGTAGATGTATACTTTGTGGCTGGGTTCCTCCACTCTGCACTTTGATTTGCTGTGGTCTTTTGTAAGTTTCTTCACCTATTAGAGAAAAGCTTCCTTGCTGAGCTGTAAAGTCTAAACTTAATACAAATATTCAGAGTGTAGTTAGGGATTGTGTTGCTTTAGTAAAGATGGTTGTCTTCCATCATTCATGGCTTCACTAGCTCTGAAAGTTGAGTTTGATTTCCAGTACTGTGTATGATTTCCTTCTTGTAAGGCTGGTTCTAAGTCCAATTACAGAGCTCTTAGTTACCATGTACACCATAAAGCTTCAGAGCCTGTTGTCTATTTCTGTAACCACAGGGTGTCTGCGGTTAGGGTCAATTGTTTTTCTTCAACAACCTCCAAAGAGCTGGCATCTTAGTTTAAGGTCTTGTTTTATTTTTGGTGGGATGGGGTGGGTGAGGTGTGGGTTCCTTACTTAGAAGTAGTCACACATGAATTTCCTTGAGAGAAATCAAATAAACAAAAATGGACAATTTCCATATGGCAAGATATGACATAGTTATAGCTAAAGCTAAGAGAACAGTGTTAGGAAGAGTTGTAAAATAAATTCTTCGCTACAGAACACTTAGAAATCTCAAGGCCTTAGTTTCTTTTCTGTCGCTCTGTTAAAGTACTTTCACCAAAATCAATTTAGAGGACGTATTACAATGCCCCTTTTTATTTTTTGAAACTTTGTTAGAGAAATCAATTTGTTTAGTTTGAAATATTCTTTTCCTAATAATTACGGTAATAGTTTTGCAGCCCAATTATTCACATTTTTATAATAGCTTCCTAATTGACTTCCTATTTCATGATGTGTTTCAGCATTTTCTAAAGCATTAAATTCTAGATATCTATTTCTGTCATTTTACTATGATATAACACCTGGTATTGGATAGTTGTAACTGTATGCACATGGCTGCACAAAATCAAGACAGGCAAAAGTCCCAGCATTCGTGGAGAAAGGTCTCATGATATCCCTTCTGTTTGAAGAACAGGTGACAGCTGATGGTTATTAGAAGGAGAGTAAGCTTCTTCCCAGGAATGAGGGCCTGAGAGACTACCCAAGCTATAGTAGGTAGTCCACACCCATGCACATACAGACAGCACTAAGTGGCTTCATTTGGTATTTTATTATGAAGAGAAGACATAAAGTTATAAGAGCATTGTTAGGGACTATGGAGGAGGATTGAATGGAAGGGAATGGCAACCATATTGGCGTTGAATTATCTTGGGTCAGGAAATAGTAGGTTAACTACAAGATAGACCAATACATTTTTTTTTTATTATAAAAGGCAACTCACAAAACAGGAATGAGAAGTCCAAGCTCAGCTATGTAGCACAGAAACCACAGAGAGAGAGCGAACCCTGGGCCACCTGGCATTTTTCTCTGGGTACCCAAAAGGTCATGCCCCTAACTTGGTCACACCTCTTAAAGTTCATTGGCTGACAGAGACACCCCGTCAGATTGGATCCAAATACCTAATGTGTAGGTATGAATATTAAAATATTAAGTAAAATATTTTTATCACTTCTCTTTGCACCTAAAATATATTTTCTGAAAAAAAATCAGTGTATTTGTTTTTTATCTTGCTATGTCTCAAAAATATTCCATGACTTATGATAAATAATATGCAATTTTTCTGTGATTATTTTTTCAATTCCTTAGAATAATTGAAGCCATACTAATGAGCTTTAATTTGGTTAACCAGAACCATACCCTTATTATAAATTTTTATTTGTTTCAGTTATTGCTTTTACTTCTGTTGGACTTCATGGGGCATCATGTTTTCATTTAAAGGAATGGGATACTAAATACTACTGTTGTGCCTCAAAGAAACTTAGAGCATCCTTACAGATATGGAAATTATAAAGATTTTAATTCCCAATTTTTGAACAATAATTCAACAATAACAGTTTTGTGATTCATACTTTCTCAATTTCCTTAGAAATCTGAACTCATTTTTTTCCAGTTTGTTTATATTGTTGATTACATTGATAGATTTTTGTATGTTGAACTATCCCTGCATCTCTGGGCTGAAGCCGACTTGATCTTGGTGGATGATTTTTCTGATGTGTTCTTGGCTTTGGTTTGTCAGTATTCTATTGAGTATTTTTATATCAATGTTCATGAGAGAGATTGGTCTGTAATTCTCTTCTTAGTAATGTCTTTGTGTTGTGTGTGTATCATGGTAATTGTAGCTTCATAAAAAGAGTTTGGCAATGTTCCTTCTGTTTCTGTTGTGTGGAACAATTTGACGAGTATTGGTATTAGTTCTTCTTTGAAAATCTTGTAGAATGCTACACTTAAACCCTCTGGTCCTGGGTGTTTTTTTTTTAGGGGGTGGGGGTAGTGTTTTGATGTCTGTTTCTAAGAAATACAAACTCTTAATAAACTATCTTGAAGGGTGACTTAGGCTGTGCACACTTGTTTGCATGAAGTAGATGCCTATAGTTGATACTAAGAATTGAGTTAATTGTTACTCTAGGTTAGGTAGCCAGTTATGGACTATCAAAGTATTTCCCTTCCTTGCTTGCTGCATGTATATGGGACAGTTTCAGTCTCTGCAGGATGTTTTATCTGCAGCCCTCTCCGGACTTCTCATTTGAAACCGTGCCGCATTAAAGAAAGGGAGAAAACATTTGGGGTCCTTCTCTTCAGAAATAACTTACAGTGACAGCAATAAGTAAATGAGCCACGGTTGGGAAGCCAGAGTTGACAACTAACGGGAAGGAGCGTTACTGAACTATGTCACCCATTTTTGTAAGAAAGCAGCAAGAATATCTCTTGGTTCTAGAAGTAGATTGTAGGAAGAACTAGCATTCTAAGAATTCCAGCAATTCTAGACTCACGATTACATTAATATTTAGAGTTAATTAGAACAACTAAGAATACAAAACAGAGGAAACTTCCAACAGCCAGACTGACAGACTTCAAATAATAATCAAGGAGCAAGGGGAGATAGAGAGCATGCAGAGAGCCCACTGACATACAATCAAAAGGAACTCTTGAAGTTAAGTGTATAATTTATATCGGGAAAAACCTCTGTGCCTTATTTCCAACCCCAAGGACAAGATGCTAGTGGATGTATTTGGAGCCTGACGAGTAAGAGAAACCTTGGTAAGAGCAAATCCCAAACCTTGCTCAATTGCTGAGGAGATGGATTCAAACCCCATCACTAGCCAGAGGGCAACACCACTCTCATCTAAAGACATGAAAACTATTTACTCAGTCTCTAATGTTCAGCAGAAGACATTCAGCTTTAAAGGAAATTTATGAGCTGTAGAAAATGGCAATAAAAGAAAATGGAAAATATTACCAAGATGAAAAGAATTCAACCAAGCTAAAGATATGACCTACATAATAGCACTATCCGACCGAACATTTAAAATAACTATTATTAAAATTGTTTAAACAAATGAAAATGTGGACAATACCTGTATCCCGAGGAAATTGTAGTGGGGAACTGGAATCCTAAAGAAGAGACTGAATGGCAAAACTAGCAATGAAGATCATAGTAGCAGAAGTCGGAATGCCTTCACTGGGCTCATCAGTATGCATCACTTGGGTGAAAGAAAAAAAAAGTGTGTTTGGATGTAAATTAACAGGATTTAAAGACCAAAGAGGAAATGTAGTCTAAAACTCACATGAATTACAACACACCAAATACTTGCACAAGTTATATTTGCATGTTTGTCATCCCAGAGTACCTTTTGTTTCTTATCTGTGATCCTCATCTGAAAGAGGTTGCAACAGGGAACAGAGCCAAAGCACTATTTGAAGAAATAAAAGCAAAGGACTGTACAAAGTAAATATGCAAAAATTAATGAGAATTTAATGAGAAAAATCTCAAAAAAAGCCTTAAACACAGACTAAAATAGCTCAACGAATAAGGAAGTGCATTTAAATGCTAGAAAGGTAAACAATATTTAATCTGCTCCAAGCCAAAAACAGAAAGAAAAGTATTGAGATGTTTGGGGAAAAAAAGATGCAGCTACATGAAGAGGAAGTGAATCAAGTCAGAAGTGTGATATCCTTAAAGTACATAAATACAATGTTCTAATCTGAGTTACTTACCTGTCAAGAGAGAACACAATAGAGCCAAAATGAGAGCGACTTTTTTTCTGATGAACATGGACAAATTTATTATATTAGTACAATTGTTTGTAACAATGGTTCAATGAAGATCTTTAGGGATAGTAAATATAATACCTGAAAAAAAGTGAATACACAGAGAGAAATGAATGATATTGAGAATCAATGAATTAAAATAAAAAAGAAATTCTTTTCCTTTTATTTGTAAGCTAACAAAGAATGGTCTAAACAAAATGTAGGGCCTGGAAATTGTACTTGTCACCAAGCCTGACTACCTGAATTCCGACACGAGGGTGCGCATGGGCACATGGGAGAAGAAAATTGCTGCTGATTTTGGCAATTGTCTTCTGACTTGCCATTGCATGCGTTTGTCTAAAAGACATAGACCTAGACACACACCCCACACAGAGAAAAAAAGAGAGAGAGAGAGAGAGAGAGAGAGAGAGAGAGAGAGAGAGAGAGAGAGAGAGAGAGAGAGATCACTCTCCCATACACAAGCAATAAGTTTTTAAAAACTAAAAAGCAAAATATTTTGGTTGTGAGCCTAGCCTTTAACAGCTGAGCTGTCTTACTGCAACTTGATATGACATATTTTATTGATACTCATGGGAGACCTGCCGTTTCCTGGATGGCAGAGGAAGAGGGGGGAGCTGGAAGGATGGGAGTGTTTGAGGAAATGTTGAGGAAGGATTGGTAGGGAGAATGTGGAGGAGGCTTAAGTTTTGATGTAAAATAAACAGATGAAAACAAAAGAGCAAAATGTTGTGGTAGTAATATTTGTTTAACAAAGATGCAAAAGTATGATGAACATAACACAAGTAGTTGGTAAATGAAGGGTTCAAATACAGTATCACATTAATTTGTTTTATATTACTGCAATAAAGACACCATGATGCAAAGAAAATTTGGGAGAAAAGGGTTTATTTGATTTATACTTTCCCATTATAGACAAGGTCACCTTGTCAACTATACTTACAGTTGCTTCATTCATAATAGCCAGAAACTTGAAACAACCTAGTTTGTTTGTTTCAACTGAAGTATGGATTAAAAATGTGGTGCATTTACACAACAACTTTTTACACAATGAAGAATTACATGGTTGTAAAATAATGACATCAGAACATTTGCAGGTAAATGAATGGTACTAGAAAAACAATCATCCTGAGCAAAATCCCAGACCCAGGAAGGCAAACATGGTAGTATTCACTTACAAGTTAAGTAAAGGATAGTCATGCTAAAATCCACAGAGAGGCTAAGTACCAAGGAGCGCCCTAGGGTAGGTGCATTGCTATCCCTGGCAAGGGAAACATAACAGATCTAGAGGTTGGACTGGGGGAAAGTGGTGATGGTCTGCAAGGGAGAGATTTTAGGAGAGAGTACATGGAGAGACAATTATAATTGGGGAGAATTTAGAGAAGATATGAGGAAACCTAGTTAAGTGTAAATTTCCTGAAACCTCTGAGTGTGACCCTAGCAAGGACTCATAGTAATGGAGTAGACGGAGCTGGAACTGGCCACTTCTATAACCAAGTAGCACTTCTGTGGGACTGGGGCACCAACTCAAACACAAAACCTTCTACCCACAACCTGTCCTGCCTGCAAAATATGCTCAGGGAATGGCCACTCAGAACTTGTTTAACCTGAAATGACTGGTTTAACCTGAAACAAACAAGCAAACAACAGAAAACAAAAATCCAATGAATCAATCTAACTTTTAAACTTAGTGTAGAAGAGAACTGAGTTATAACCAGGAAAACAGGGAGAAGAAAAGAGTAAATACAAGATGACACACACTAGAAATGAAAACAGATTCAAGCAACAAAATAATGAAATGAAAAGCTAATATTTGATCTTAACAACTCAAGTTAATTAGCCTGAAGAAAGATTAACAAATAAAAGGAGATGGTAGAAATGTTTAAATGAAAATGAAAAAGGAAATAGTATCACGAGCTTCAGAGCCCACTGAGATGCAATTTATTTAAAAAAAATCATATAACAAACTTACTTCTTTAAGGAAATATAACAAAAATTACCATAAAAATTCAGGCTATTATTCCATGCCTATGGTATTTGGAAAAGATTAAATAAGTTTTGGTAACAAAATTAGAATCAGGGAGGAATCTTCAGGTTAATGTGAATTATCTCTCTTATTTGTATGAGTATGTGTTTGTGTGTATGTGTGTTTGCATTTGTGTGATGTATTTTATTGGAAAGCATTTTAGTTTAGAATGAAGAATACTTTAGAAAGCAGTAATGCTTTAGAAAGCACATTATTTAGCTTAGAATGAATAGCTACCCTTCAGATAAATGTGTTTCACATGAAAATGCTTTTTGAAAGTCAAATGAATAATAGAATTCAGTATATTTAGAACTTTAGAATGACTCTGCAAGTATTTGTTAATAATCTTACAAAGGGTGTGCTCATCACTTGACTACAAACACTGCTATACTAAAATTTGAATGTCTGTAGCCTTTCATTTACTTCATTATAAAAATGCATAAGTAAGGATTTTAAAATTAGCAACCAATTTTGAAATACAGTGTTTGAAACTACAATTGATTGCATAGTAATTTTAAACAGGTTTGTGAGAAATATAAAGGCCATAGTCTTTTGGATATTGTCTCGTTATTGATTTCTGGACAAATGCTTAGAACATGGGTATCTGACACTTTTAAAAATAGTTCACATAGATAAATTTGTAGTTAAAACACATAACAGTAAAATAAAACATTGTGCTACTCTATTCCATAGTAAGGATATATATGTATAATATATATATGATTAAGTTTTTAATGTTATTATAAATATGAATTGAACACTTGGTCATGGAAGATAGGGAAGTGATGTGAAATAATTTCTTTAGACTTGGAGATCTCTTTCTTTGTCTAACAGTGTAGTTATTTTTTTTATCTTTTATTCATTTGTATGTGTGGCTTTTGAGTGTATAGTGTGTGTATGCAGGCACCCTTGGGGACCAGAAAAGCATCTCTGGTCCGTGGACCTAAAGTTACAATGAGGTTATGTTGCCTAATTTGAGTTCTGGATACAGAACTATGATATTCTGGAAGATCAGGTGATCTTACCTTCTGAGCCATTTTTCCAATTTGCTAATTTTTTTAATATAATTTTTATGATGCTGTTGTCCAAGTGTTTTCTAACTTGTTCCTAATAAGAATTGATTATATTGGTTCTAAAAAATCATTTATTAAAGAAAAATTATATTTTTTCCTATATTGATACAGCTTGGGTATGTAAGTTTAGCGTTCTTACTGTACCAACGATTTCTCTCAAGTACTTTTTAAATTACAAAGTGAGAATACTTTATGTCATTATTATTTTATTCAAATTTGCCTGTTTTTGAAAATAGTAAAATTAAACCTTTGATAGACCTGATATTATCCAATTGCTTAGAATGTGAACCATGATTTCTGCATTACAGATTTATCATACTAAATCCTGTTAAATTTATGTAAAAGTTATAGAAAGATGACAAACTGAAGCTGAGAAAGGAATCAGATGTAGTTTATATATCCCACATTCTATTTCCCAAGTACAAATGAAGCTTGCCAAAGATCATGTAGTACATATCTTGGGCTGTTGTAGCTTGGTTTGTCAAGTGCTTGTATAGCTTGAAAGGATGTCCTTGTTTGGATCCCCAAAACCGCATAAAACTGAACATAGTGCTGCGTGTCTTTAATCTGAGGACTGGGAAGTAGGGACTGTGGGATTAGAAGTTCAAGGTCATGTCTCTCTATGTATTTTTTTTCTCTCCATTCATATGACTTTAATGAACTTTGTCTATAATTTGTATGGATGTGAGTGCAGGTACACACACACGATTCTCAAACAATTTCCGTTCAACTCTATTGTTATTTTATTTTTAAATACAGTATCACTTGTGGCTTCTTCAATCTCTAAATTCAACAACTGTGTATACTCTAATTTGCTATCCAGAGGAAATGATGGACTATAAGAACATAGTAAAACTCATCTAAAGCATTAATTGTCTTGGCTTTAACTAGTAAGATTTGCTGAGTTTTATACAAGATATTTATTAATATCATTACATCCAGGATGTGTGTAGTAGATCAAAATAAATTTTTTTGTAAAGAAATATATGGATTAATGATTTAAGAAAATGGTTTATATAAATTTTTTTTTGTTTTTTTTTAGACAGAAATATATATTGGATTAATGATTTATTTCAGAAACTAAATAAACAAATATATTTTTAATGAGGTTTTCAAATCCTAAACTATATTTTATTGAAATATTTGTTTATTATTATTATTAGACGGAAATATACACTAACAAAATTCAATTAGTCAGAATCATTAAGATTAATTTCAGTATTGTATATTTACCTAAGTAGTACATTTAAAAATATATTTTTATTTGAAAAGTTTTTATAATAGATTTTGATCACTTTTTACCCTCCCTTGCTTGGTTCTAAAAACTAGGTTCATACCAAGGTGTTAGTATACAATAAGCAGGAGATTGTCATGTACTTTGATATAAAGAACAACTGTGTTTGTTAAACGTATGGGGTGGTTTGAAAGAAAGAGAATGGTCCCCATAAGCTCATATGTTTGAAATCTTGGTCCATCTTTAATGGAACTGTCTGAGAAGGAATAGTGGCGTGACCTTGTTGGAGAGGTGTATTACCGGGGTGTTACCAGGGTCTAGCTTTAAGGTTTCCAAAGACTGGCATCATTCCTAGTGTCTCTTTCCTCCTCTTACTTGTGGGTAAAGGTGTTAGCTGTTAGTTTTTCCTGCTTCCCTGCCTGTGCTCTGTTGTCGTGGAATATAACACTAGGAAACAGGAACCCCAATTAAATATTTTATATGTATTTTTATGTAGTGTTTTCACAGCAATGGAAAAAGTAGTACACTTTTAAAATTTAAAATGTATAGGAGTTAGTTATTTTATAAAAAAATTAAGATAATTTAATATACCATATGTTTTTTTTTGGTCACAGTCTTCAAGATAATTAGTGTAAACTAAAGTACAATCTGTTTTTCTTGTAGAGTATATGCATTAGAAAATGACCAAATTAAGAGTCAGAAAACGTGGGTTGAGTGTACTTTTTGACATTTCCTAAATACATTGCCAAAGATGAAAATTCTATGAAACTCACATTTTTTTTACAGATGGTAACAGTCTCCTCAGTGCATCTTGATGGTGTGCATGAGTGTCCATGCATGAAAAAAAATTAAAATTTTTGAGTGCTGTGTTTCAGGGGTGATTGCTTAGTAATTTTTGTAGCCTACTTTGGGCATTTCATATGTGTTAATCATGTTTTTGAGACAGTGTTGATGAGGCAATCTACTGCTAACTCAGTCATCTATTTGTTCATTGACTGCTGATTTATTTAATGTCTGGGTGTTGATGATACGAGGAGAAGCTAACAGTACAAGATAAGCATATATGAAATACAAATTGTCCAACCAACAGGGATATTTTATACTCAATAGGGACTAAATCAAATGTCTAAGTGTCTGTCATATTCCTCACAGGCATTGACATTTTATTGCACAGATTAGCTAAAGTTTTTATAGAAAGGCATCATAAATTAATGAATTAACTACAGGTTCTGATTTATTTTTTTATTTCATAGGTAGATTTTTTTTTACTCTTCTCAATGGTTTCACCTGCAAATACTAATGATAATATAAATCCTCTTAGAGGGAGAATTAATGAAGCAATACCCACAAAGTGTTTGAATGATGCCTTAAATACAGGGAGTGCCCAATATTTGTTATTACCTTAAAATTAGTTTTCATGATATGATTTATTCTGTGAGAATAAGATTTCTTATTTTTAAATATCAGAATTGTTAATTGAATATATTTCACTCCTAAGGAAATTAATGAATTGAAGATAACCATGATTTCATTAGCAAGGTATAGGTACAAATTTGCTCAGGAAGTATTATTTGAAATTGATGTATTAATATATTAGTACATCTCTGTTTTTTTGTTTTGGCTCAACATGTTTATTATTATTCAGACAATGACAAAATCCTGCATCTAACAACATGTGTTAATTTTAAAGAAAACACTTGCTTTATAGAAAGTGATGCTATGAAATTTTATCAATAGAAAAAGAGGAAAGTCATATAAAGGTTTATAACTGTGGCCAAGGCCTGGGGTTATATTGGCTTGCTTTGCCTAGCTGTGAAGAATAGGATACAATTATGAGCTAAACCATCCACTTCAGATAGACTGATATTGTAAATTCAGTGGTTATCTTGTTCTTTGGTATAAAAATTTTTTTTTATAGATTCCAGGCCTCTGAAAGGTCACAGAGAATATGACTTATTCTCTAACTGAATAGAATTTATCCAAGCATTTTTAAACGGAGAATTCTTTTGACATTTTCAGAATACGTCGTTGTGCTTGTTTTTAACAATAAGTACATTCATGCCTTGTTTCAGAGAAATCTGGTCCTTAATCTCTCTGTCTCTTTCTCTGTCCTGTCTCCCTGTCTCCCTCTCCTCTTTCTCTTTCACTCCCTTCCCCATTCCTCAACAGATGGTACCATTTCCACTGTGCTCCTATGTGTATGTTTATCTTAGAAAAGATTGTGGGAATTTCATTCTTGGTAAATTTTAAAGCAGGATCAATCCAGATCATTGTGAATACTGTGCTAAATTTACAAATGAGGAGAGAATGTTTCAATAACTAACTGATAGACATAATCTAGACATCTGTAAAATCTACCGAAAATGAGGTCAGGATTGTTTCAGGCCAACTTCCTTTGCTGAGAATATACATTTTAAGCAGCTATAAGAACATTGAAGTACTTTATAAGTACTCTTTTATGATAAAATAAAATATTTTTAGCTGGGTGTGAGGGTGAATGCCTTTATTTTCACTGTATGGAAGGCAGAGGAGGGCAGATCTCCTTGAGTCCAACGCCAGCCTGTTCTACAAGTAAGTTTAAGGACATCCAGAGCTACATAGTGAGATAATTTTTCATCATTCACACACACACACACACACACCCTTTTTATCTAGATATGCTAATATTGAGTTTCTTATATTTCTAAGGGTTTTATATTTTTAATGATTGTATTCGTCTTTTTCAGTGCTTTGATCATATACATCTTTAATGTTATTTTTCCTTCTCCATATTGCCTCCTCTGCTATGATCTCCCTTCCCACATGTAAAACTAAAAGTCCTTGGACCATCATTGCGTTTTAACTCTTTATACCAGTGTTTTCAATCACCCCTTCTTTAGGAATTCCTCGCCTATTTTCTTTTTTACTAATTTCCTAACCTCAATGAGTATTACCTAATGAAATTTACATTTAGGTTGAACCACAATATCTATCTCTGACTTTTATTATTTTTCTACAATTTCCTACTCTGTGTCTTTACCAAGCTGTACTTTTCACTGTGTAGCTTTTTAGCTTTTTTAATATTTGAAAACCTCATGATGCCAAGCACTATGGTTTTGCTCTTAGCTTTCCCCGTGATTTTATTTTTAGCTTATGTAAACTAGGCTTTAGTAAGGTTATTGGAATCAAGCGTAATACTTAGAATTAGAATAGTTTATCATAGATTTTTAAAATTGCACTTATACTTGGCTTTTTTCAATTAAAAGTACTCTGGGATAATTATGTAGATCTGTTATCTTAGTTGCTTAGGAGTTAATGCAAGAGGATAACAAGTACAAAGGCTGCCTGTGTTACTGCTTTGGTTCTATACCAGCCTGAACAATTTAGTGAGACGCTGTTTTGTGTGACACTATCCAGGGCATTCCTGCAGCAGTATACTCACCCCAGATATACAACAAATACCCAAAAGTCAGAATGCCACCAAAGTCCAGCGTGGATGATCAATGAATTTTAATGTGGCCACATTATGGATATGAATAAGGGATTACTTATGGGAGCAGAAAATATTGAAAGTATCACCTAAAGTGTAGCCAACATGGGCCCTTTTAGGTGATGGGAACCTGGAGCTGGCTACTCAACTTGCATCTACTAAATATGTTGGAGAGTACTTACTTCAGGAAGCTTAGATGGTCTAAGCCTCTCAGGGAACTTGACTTGTCAGGTCCTAGGCCAGGCAGTGTGATTTGTCTAAGAGTGTATTTTAACAGTCCTTACTGCTTATAAAAGTTTGGGAATAATTGTGCCTGGTGAATCTGGTCAGTTTCAGGGATTTCTAAGAGTTTGTGGTTTCACCTCACTTTTGAACAAGCTTTGTGTTTAAGCAGCTTCTTTCTAAGATATAAAGCTTTATTGTTTTTATTTTATGTTTGAGAAAATTGCTACACAAAGACCTTTTCCAACATTTATCCTATGGCTCTTGTGCAAGGCAACACTTTAATTTATATTTGGGTGGGTCTATTTGTTTGAGGCACATTAAATTTGCTCCTGGGAATACTAAGTTAATCAGTCTGATACAAAGACATTGTGCAACTACAAAATTCCAAGGGATTTTAAATGTTAGAAGGAAATAGTCCAGGATTAGCCTATTGGAAGATAGATATATCCACATTAAGTCATCTTGAAGGATAAAACATTCTGAGGAAACTCTATTTGAGCTCAGTTCTGGATGGACTAATTCAGTTATAAATGGATTAACAAGTCAGATCTTAAGTTGTAGCATTCAGTAGCTATCTGGTGGGATAGCCGGGGTCTTTTAAGAAAGCAAATACCTCATGTACATAAACTGTAGTGTGAGTTAGGTAAAGAGGGAGAGGTGTGACTTGAGTTGTTAGACTTAGAAACACAAAGCTTTGTATTTATAGCTGATCTCAGAAAGCAAAATATGCATTGAGGAACTAGTATAAGCCAGTTAAAAGACTACGAAAATAAAGTCGGGGACATTTGGTTCCATTCTTCATCTTGTGATGTTGCATCCCTTGTCCTGTGATACTGACAAGGTACTTTGAAACATAAATATTCTGAAAATCTTGCTCTCCAGCTTTTTCTGTGAAGCTCTTTTGCACATACATGTGTAGCATACAGAAATAAGGTCTCCATGAAACAATTGAACCAATAATCATTCACCAGTCTCAGTTTTACAGTTAAAGGATGTGCAGGAGTAAAAACAGAAAGTTGTCAATCTGGATTAAAATTCACTTTGGTGGCTAAACAATAGAGAATGCTTCAGATGAAATAATAAATGTGTGATTAAGTAAAAATATTTGTTGAATAACTCTTCTGGCTTTACAGAGATAAAGTATCTAATTTACTTTCCAAAGGTCCACTGAGAAGTGAAATTTACTTATATGAAAAGCATTGTAGCAAACACATGACCTCTAGATCTATTAAAGGAAATAATGAGAAATATCTAAGCTTGATTGATTTAAAAAGTTTTATAAGAGACATATTTGAATTAATTTTGTGAAAGAAGATGTTTATTAATAAACCAGCGTGAAGAACAGGATAAATATTCATTAGAAATGCATAGGTCCCAAGATGCAGAAGAATCAGAAAATATGAGAAAATAACATAGTTATTAATTTTATACAAAGGCCAAGTTCAATAATATAAAAACTGAAATCTTGATTGAAAGTGACCTTGGCAAAATATGTAAACTCAGTGTCTTGTATTATGAATTGCAATAAGGCAAACAACTCACTGACAATATTCTAGAGAAACTGGCAGAAATTAACCTTTTCAAAGCACAGTGCTATTATTTATATGAAAATTGAAAGTTTGAAGATCAAGTATAATATAAATTTATATCAATGGAAATTTAATTCTTAATACATATTTTTGTGTATTTGTGTGAATATGTGTATAATCATCTATGTTATATATGTGTATGTATGTATGCATGGTGTATACATGTCTGTGTTTAGATACATGCAACAATAGACATGTGAACATGCAACAGAGGCCAAGGGATGACTCTGGGTGTCCTGCTGTACCACTTTTTTAAAATCTGAACTGGAAGGAGGATAAACATCAAATGTCAGTTAGGTCCATCCCTTGTTTTATATACTTGGATATTATAACTTGGGAATAGACTGGATTTTACCTAATCCTTGGGAAATGAGGGGTGTTAAAAATCATACAAGGAAAGAGAACACATTCTAGAATGTCAAGTGCCATGTTCTTAGAGTAATAAAGTGTGGGTCTGACTGTACTCAACATGGATTTGGGCAAATGTATAATGATGAACCATGGGTGAGTAGAGTGAGGGTAAAAGTAATAGAATAATTAAGAAATTACATGATTTTTATTTCTCTCTCTCTCTCTCTCTCTCTCTCTCTCTCTCTCTCTGTGTGTGTGTGTGTGTGTGTGTGTGAGAGAGAGAGAGAGAGAGAGAGAGAGAGAGAGAGAGAGAGAGAGAGAGAGAGAGAGAGAGACAGACACAGACACAGACACAGACACAGACAGACGGACAGATGTTTCAGGGCATGAGCATGTGAGTCATGGCACACTTGCGAACATCAAGGCACCAGTTTGTGGAATCAGTTCTCCAGTTCCTCCTTTATTTTGGGTCCAGGCATTGGTACATAGACTATCAGACTTGCACTGTTGGGTATCAATTACCTTTACCTGCTGAGCCATTTCTCTGGCCTCACATGTTTATTTTAACTGGAGCAACATTTATGGGAGAAGAATGAAGTCATAATGATATTATTTAGTATTTAAACAGATAGGCATTAAATTGGTGTCTTCTGCATTCTAATTTTAGGGGATTCTGTTTGTGTCTGGATGAGACAGAAGGACATAATAGCCATGGTGTTGTGTAAAGAATAATGAAATGGATATTTACAGAACAATCCTTCTTTTATGATTCACTGAATTTACAAAATGGTGTGTTGCTATTCTGGTACATCCTATGTATCAGGTAGCTGAGCTTTCTAAAAAATCCTTTGTGAACCTCCTTTCAGTCATCCTTTCACTTATTTCTTACCTCTGTGCTGCCCGACACTTATTTTTGCCTCTGTTTCTTCTGACCTGCAGGATGTTTCAATAGTTATGGAGGCAATGCTGATCCTTCTAGAAAAGGTGAAAATACTTAAGTCCTGAAGCTACAGTGCTGCTTTCCTGTCAGGCTTAGAAAAGCAGTCTTTGAATTCAGTGTGGGGAAAATGTGCCTTGACATCCTGTTGTTCCTGTGAGTTTAAGAAAAATTGAAAACTAAATCAAAATTCAACAACCACCAAAAATTAACAGGCAATAACAACCAAAAAATAGAAACTAAAAATGTTAAAGAATCTTGAAAGCAAAGTAGTACTTGGTCTGTCCTCTCCCTGATCTGAAGATTCCTTGTGCACTGGCTATTAGGACATTGTACCACTGAAGATGAATTTCTTTGTCTAATGATCTCGTTTTCCTGTCTAATAACAGGTAACACTGTAGGACTGTGATGGACACTCTACAGGGCACTCTAAGGGTGATACAAGTAGATCTCAGCTTAGGTCTTTCTTATACACAGTTCCATTTAAACGTACTCCCTGTGGTAGCATTATGGGATGCCAAGATTTCATTCTACATCATCTGTCTAATAGATTTTGGTTCCCAAGAAACTATTCTAGGTAGATTATGCCCCTTTTAGAATTCATTAATCCACATATTTTGGGTAAAATTAAGTTAACTCAGGTGTTGATGTCTTAATGCTAGTGCCTTAGAAATCACATCTAATCAGTTTATGATTGTGGGTTTACAGTCCCGAAATCTGTGAGAAACAATTTTCTGTTGTTTAAGCCATGCCATGCAGTCTATGCTATTTTTTAATGACAGTTGCAGAAAATTAGTATGTCTTCCAGTTGATGGGTTTTAACTTTCTCTGAATGGATTTTGAGAGCATGTGACATGTCCAGGGCTGTGGGTGATGTTATGAGCTTTCCTCTCTACTACTTGTTCTTTTGATGCTAATCCAAAGCCATGTGCTTCCCATTTTCATTTTCCTGTGTCTGCTATGTTTTACACATAGTTGCGTTTGTCATTTTTTTAGACATTTTGAGTACAATTACTAAAGTGAGATTGAGGATCTCAATAAATGAATGAATAATGATTTAGTGACATCTGCTGTGTGCTTTAACTTTTATTGATTTTCTGGAATAAAATTTACAAGTAGAGACTAATCACTGAGCGTTTCTGTAGATTTTATGAAATATGCTTCCTTTTTCATTGAAATATTTCTTTTAAAGAGCAGCTTTTCCTTCATCTAATTAAGGTTGCTCACTTCTATTATTCCGGCATTCCTAGGGATATGGGTCCAAAGCCAGTCTGAGCTACACAGACCATAAGACTCACCATCAATTGAAATATAAAGTGACTTTTGGATCATCATGAAGACACTTGGCGGATGACCAAAAGAGTTTGATCTTAGTTTCAGGGGCTGTGAGATAAATCCTGGACTCACCTTCCAAAATTGAGTGACAATAAAATGATTAAATTAAAGCCACATTCTCCTCATTTAAGGAGCAATGATAATTGTATATCATCCTTTTAAATATTTTCTTGCTAATTTATGAATATGGGTGTTTCTCCTGCATGTATGTCTATGTACCACATGTGCGCTATGCCTGCCAAAGCCAGATGTAGCATTGTATTTCATGGAATTGGTGTTAGAGAAGGCTGTGAGCTGACACATGTGTGCTGTGAATCCAAACCAGGTTTCTGGAAGAGCAGTTAATGCTCTGAACTGCTGAACCATCTTTCCACCCAGAAGTTTATAGTTCCCCATGATGACTGAGAAAGCCTCTATAGAAGACAATGTGTATCATGGGAGCTGCTCCTCCACCTCTTGGCTACCATCATTTTCCTGAATCCTATTGCCTACTAAACAGATTTATTTTTTAAAGGTCATTTTGTATTAACATTGGAACTGTGGGGACTTTATTGAGCTACTCTTTCAGGACAGGGCTTCTGACCCTAAACATTGCTAACATTTTGTCCTGTGTAATTATTTACTGTGGGAATGTTCTGTGCAAAAAGGACACCATATGGTGTAATCACCCATTCAATCCCACCATAAGTTATGATAACCAAAAGCAGCTCATGATAAGACCACAGGATTAAAATCCTGCCTTCAGTTGAAACTACTGAAAAAATATTTGGCTTATAATAGCTACTTGCCTGGGAAAATATATGGGTATTTCATAAATGAACTGGACATGATCCTTGATCTATTTTAAGGGCCTATATTAGGATTTTGCCACATGGTTAAAATATAATTTAAAAAGGTCAGTAGAAATGTAGCTTGTAATTTATTTCATTGTGGCACAAGGACAAAATATATTGACAAGCCTAATTTTACAGAACAGTAATGCACAAAAAACAGATTAGAGTTGACATAGAAATTCATGAAAACATCTTTTTCATGAAGCAAGTTACACCTTAGCTTATCATAGGAGACTCAATGTAATTGGCAACAGAACAATTTCTTTCTGCTACTTCTCAGATGCTGTGAAGCTTGTGTTAGGTAGAACTGGAGGCAGGAGAGAATAGTTTAATTATTTATCAAAGAATCTATGATGTAGCGAAGATAGATAGATATGTAGGGAAAAAAGCATACTGTGTGTGTTTGTGTGTGTGTGTTATTTTTGCCATAAAACTGAGTAAATAGAAGCAAGTACCTGTGATATACATATGTATAGCATCCTTCTACATTTGAATATTAGTGTGAATGTGTATTATGGTCAAAGAAATAATATGAACAGAATTTTAGAATCAGTATAAACAGAAAGTCTCATGGTATAATGGTATATTCTTGCCTTTTGCATTTCTTGTGCTTGGTCAAAATAGTTAGCTCTTGCCACGTACCATCTGGTATGACATCTTACTCTTGTTAATGAGAAATTGCAGTGTATCAGCACTGATACATAGAAATGTTGCTTTAGGTTGGAAACTGCATCTGTGGATCTGCAAAATTTGTCCTAATAAGTTAATTTAAATGACATACACATTTAGAAACCTTTACTGGTAAGGTGACCAGACGAAAACCATAGGTTGTCTTTCCTTGATTCTTCACTCTATATGAAGACATTGTCTTTGCTGTCGAAGGGTGTTGTCAGTGTAGCCATTTTATTATTATTTTAATGTGTCCCTTTTTTCTTTGAAAATACTAACAAGTCTTTTCTATGTACAAACAAATATTTCTATATAAACAAATGCTTATTATATTATTTGGTTAATTTTTGTGTTAATATGTTTAAACATGCTATTTAAAATTAGGTTCAACATCTTTCTCTTTTTTCCATAAAAGTGATAAAGATTTTCAGTAATTTCCCACACATGACTTTTCAAAACTTTGTAAAAGTCAGAATATATGAATGTAAATATTTGCATAATTATTTTAGTGCTGGAAAGGGCCTGTCTGTGGTTGAGTATGAGTTGTAAGTGGAACAGACAGACACATTTTATCTGAGTCTCCTCACTCTAGATCCTAAACTCTAAAGCTATACCACAGTTTTTGCTAGATGTGCATTTTATCACTGAGACCATGAACTTGAAGCTCTTGAAGATATGCTTGGTGGAATCTTTGATAGATGGAAAAGACGACTTAATGGCTAAATTTTAATCCCCTGTTCCATTCTGTTATTGTTATTTTGTATTCACTTGCTATATAAAATATTTGAGGATATTTCCATTTGATATTAAAAGTAGTAACTATTTTGATAAGGAAATAATATAGAAATACAAACCTGCATATTAGTAGTTAACAAGCAGATTTTATTGGAGATTCGATGAAAATTGTACTTCTTGTTTCAAATCAACATATCTCCTATATACACATATCTATATACATATGAGTCAATATGCATATATACTTTAACATTTTTATAGAAACAAGAATATTGAAGGGGCGGAGAGAGGGCTCAGCAATCAACTATGCATACTGTTCTTTTCCACGGTCCAGTGTTCAATTCTTGAAACCCACATCCAGACATATATAAATGATTTAAATTGAAAATTAGAATGCTTTTAAAAGAAACAAGAATACAGAAAATTTTATGTATTTATCCTTCCTTTTCCTTTTTGTACTGTGTTTGGCAGCAGTTACTCCTCAGTTCAGATGTACTGTGTCCATCTGTAGTATTAGCCAGCAAAAGTATACTGTTGAGAATATTAAAAGAAGTCACACTTCATGTTTTCCAGAAACCAAAGCTGAGTATTTCATATTTTTCACATGACTTCAGGTCTTGACTTTGCTCTATAAACCAAAGTGTGATACACTGTAAACTCCTAACGTAGATTTTCTTCTCACTCTCTTTGAGAGGATCCTGTCCTCTGGGAAAAGGTGAATAAGGAGAGTGAGAAGTAGGTCAGTTCTCAGTAACAGTATCTGTCCTAAAATCTGCATCATTGGTTGTCTTCACGGAAATCAGAAGATTTCAAAGAAGACTTCAAAAGTGCAAAATGTCCTTTCCCTGTATGCAAATCTTATTTGCTACACTAAGTAGAAGGTAAACAGTTACCCCAGCACTTTCTTGAAGCTTAAGTCTTTAACAAATAATTATTGATCAGGGTTCAAGTGGAGTCAAATGATCTATTTTACTTAGCTTTTTAATTCTTGACAGAATGTACTCAGGTATACCTATTCTTGAGTGGAGGACTGTTATTAAACTATACAGTTTCATTCTTTTATGCATAGTCATATATTCCATTCTTTAGCTGTTGTGTGACAAAATTTTTCCTAGAGAGGTGTGACACACAACTCTACTCACACGAAATTGGGACCCCCAAGACAGACCAAAGTAAAGATACCACCAAATTCCACTTGATGAATCAATGAATTTTATTGGCGTTACTTACAGGAATATGGTTGAAGGTGTTTCTTCCAGAAACAGAAATGACTCACAGACAGCTCACCGAAGCCCATGCCAGCATGGGTTACAGCTCACAAAGCAGGAACCTGGAGTACACTGCACAGCCTGCAGGCAGTTCAACAGGTGGGACACTGTCCTTTTTAGGTAGTTCAGTTCTTCTAACCATCTTGAAGACACCCTTGCTGGCTTCGGCTTCTTTCAGGTGGCAGGTCTTGTCTCAATATCTTTGCAGTTTTGCTTGTCTGTCATTCTTCATTACAGCTCTTATTACTTACTCTGAGAAAGTGTGGCATAGTAAATCTGTTCAGTTTCAATGACTTCCTGAAGCTATTTTTATTTTGTTTATATTCCTTGTTAAGGAGCTTCACGGCAGGATATAATGTTTCAATTTGAAGGAAACTGTTACAGGACAGGGTGTCACCTATGAACTTTTATTAAATAAAGATCTGAATGTCTACCAAAAAATTTTAATCAGTGCTTTCCTTATCCTAATTCTAAAATTTCCAATATCTAGTTATGTATGGCTTTAATTTATCAAGTAATATATATTTTTAATTACTTATATTTGTCAGCAAAGTCAAACATAGCCTGTGAAAGAAAGTAGCTTGAGATATTTTACCTGGAGCCTGTGGTTATATTAATACATCCACTTATATATGGTTCCATCTCACATCTAGCCTACTGGTAGAAAATCTTCCTGGGTATCCTTTATCTTTTAAGTAAATACATTTCTGAGGCTCTAGGCTTGAATCTCTATACAGGAAGTTTCTTGTTTATCATATTGGTGGTTAATATTATTCCCACGTGCTGTTTTGCACTTCTTACACCAGGAAGCTAGGAAATATTTGGAAAAGAAATAGTATATAGGAAGTGTGTTGCATTATGGATCTTAGTCTATTTCATAGGTCGCTTCTTGTAGCTTATGTTTATCATACCCTACATCCACTCTAGTTTCTCAAAGCACTTCATTCAAAATAGTGTGTGTCTATAGACCGCATGTTTCCTAACATTCTAAGAGTAAATATGTTGCTGAAGTTCCCTTCTGGGAGAAGAGAAGAGAAACAAATGCAAAGTCTATTCTTTAAGGTCCCACAATCACACCAGGGTTTACTGTGGGCTTCATCCCCTACAAGTGGGTGGGACTTCAAAAAGCATGCCCTTGGAAATTGTTCTCTTCTCCTCTCCTCTGGCCTGTCTACTATAACCCTTCCCAGAGTCCACCTGTGATGAAGGTAATGAAGGTAGGGTATATCGAATAGTGCGGAGTTCAGGTTGCATGTTGTGATCCTCCACCTTCCATTGTGTGTGTGTGTGTGTGTGTGTGTATGTGTGTCTGTCTGTCTGTGTGTCTGATGGTGACTCTGAATGAGAATTCCTGGAAAGAAGCTGTGTCTGCAAAGGCTGATTTATTGATTAAAACTACATTGAAGTGGAGAGGTTGGAGTGTTGCCAGAGGCTACATTTCCTTATCACAGGCTAGATTAGTCCCCTCCACAGCCATTCCTTGCCCACCTCTGTTTTGGAGCTAACATTCTGTGACTAATAGATAAAAGGCTTTTGAATGTATAACCAAAGCAAAACATTAGCTCCCACCAACCCCAAAGAATGCATCAGATAGCACTTGATGCTTATAGAAAAGCTTTGCTTCTCTTGCTGTAACTGCTTCTCCTATGTATCCATACTATAAAATGTATTTAAACTGACCTTGATTTATGACCTCTGGTTCTGAAAAACTATGAAACTGCTTCCACATGCATATATAATTTGACATAATTTAAAACTGGGTTCCGGAGCCACTCTTAACTCTGGCTGCCGAAGGAATTTTCTCTATTATTTTTAAAGGGAAAGCTGTGTTTTTCACATCAAGTCAACAAACTGAGCTTATATAATCCTAAATTGCAAGGAGGTACAGCTAAACAAGAAACAGAAAAGAGATATAAAAGAGAGAGAGGGGGGGGGAGGAGAGAGAGAGAGAGAGAGAGAGAGAGAGAGAGAGAGAGAGAGAGAGAGAGAGAGAGAGAGAGGAGAACCCATTCTGTAGTCAAATTCTTGACAATCCTGTCTTTGCTTCTGCATGTGTTAGGATTGCAGTTTTGCTAACTGCCTTATGTATGCATACATATATGTATGTATGCAATTATGCATGTGTATATATGTATTATATATACATGTATGATGCATGCATATATATGCATGCATGAATGTATTTAGTTATTTGTCTTCAAATTTTTGTAGAATTTTTTTCACAGCCCCTAAGTCTCTCTTTTTTTTTTTTTTTTTTGCCTCCTTGATATGTATGGGTATAGGAGCTGTAGAGAGTTGCAGATCTTTTTACTGGAGCTCAGTATAGTAATTAAGGATGGTGTGATGAACTACACATAGTTTTGTTTGAAATTAACATAATAGATGCCGTTAGATCCCAAAGAAAACAGAGACAAGTCTCATTCCATACCTATGCCTCCTCCCAGCACTTCCTCTCCTGCCTAGAACCCTGGCTTCTCCTTCCTATCCTCAGTCTCTGATCCCTATATTACTCAGGAATCTTGACCATGATGCACTCTCTTCTCTTGTCTCTCTGCCCCCACACAGCCAACTCTCCTCTGATGGCCTGGTCTATTCTGCCGGCCATGCTCAGTAGGAAGCCTTTCAGATGCCTTCAGCTGTTCTCTCCCTTACAGCTTACAATAAAACCATTCTCCCTAATCAAACATCGAAGTGGTCATGTCCTCATTTTCATTTAGATGGCTATTTTTAATTGTCACTTTTCTTTCCTGAATTACTTAGAAACCCCCCTCACCTGATATATTTTGTTTAGAATTCAGATGAATTTTGAAGAAAAAAGTTCATCTGAAAACATGTAATAAGAAAGGACTTTGAAAATTGTAGGAAGAACCTTAAATCCACAACTGCCTTTTCCATGAGTGAATTTGATATGAGAATCAATGAGCTAAGTCCTCCAGAGAGTCTGTGTGCTGCTTCCCCATGTGTCCACTGAATCCTCCTGTTACTACCAACACTCTATCTCTTCTATTTACATTCTTGCCCTTCTCTTCAATCATCATGATTTTATTAAATGCTTTTTAAGCCTTTTTTAACCTAAAACTTTTAAGACCTTGTTTTTATGTTCTGCCTTTTTGCTTTAGTGCCTTTGATTCCTATTGAGAAAGCAAGGAAAAAATCAATTTGCTTTATATTAGAAGACAGAC
This sequence comes from Microtus agrestis, assembly GCA_902806775.1. Taxonomy (NCBI): domain Eukaryota; kingdom Metazoa; phylum Chordata; class Mammalia; order Rodentia; family Cricetidae; genus Microtus; species Microtus agrestis. Next base: position 656,282 of record CADCXT010004472.1, read on the forward strand.
TAAATAACACTATGATAAGCCCCAGAGATGAAGTGTATATTGATGCAAAAACATAGCCTTTAATTCAAAAATAGAAATAAAGAGCTACCTTTTCTTCTGGAGCAAAATTTATGTGACCATTTACAGGACACAGAAATTTGGGTTCCACCAAATCCATGTTTGGAATGACGTGCAAGCAATTTCATGGAATATTTATGGTAACAGAACAAAGAAAGTTTTTAATCAATCAAGGTATTTAAAAAAATACATTGGTAGAAACATCAAAGAGGTGGGTTAGTCAGACTGGATATTCCTCAGATCCGATTTGATAATGTTTTTTAGCCCTTTGATTGTTGGAGGACAGGATTTGTTAAATCAATGCATTTGAAAGAGTTTTATCTGATTATCAGGATTTGTGTCAGACAGAGATGTGCACAAGAAATGGCTCTAATTTAGGGGGCTAAAGATTCCCAAAGATAAATTATAATTAGACTCTGTATCTGCAACATTTGATGCTTTCTGTAGTTCTTAAGGTTTAAATCAATTAACCCAATTAGTTGCCAGGGCTTTTCAGGAATTATTATTAAACATATAAACAAAGTATTTTTGAGATCACTGCTTATTAGTATACTGGTGATTATTTTAGATTTTTGTTTGTTTGTTTGCAGATTAAAATACAGAATTTAAAATCATTTCCTGGTTTTGATCTGACAATCTGGACAAGAGCTGTAAGAGTTGATTGCAGTATCAACTCCTGTTTCTTGCTATTTTGTTTCATTTTTCATTTTCTTCTTTTAAAACAGTATAGTGTATCTTTCTTTTTGGGTTTGGCTGGTAATAAACAACCATAGAAAAATGGATAGATTTTTTTAATACTGATGTTATACTTCCCTTTCTATTTTTATCATATTTTTGTTTGTTTTGTTTGACATGAGAAACTTAAACTTATTTTATCCTGTTGTATACTTCAGTATTCATCTCCTCTGGATTCCTTGTCTATATGTAAATGTGGCAAATTTTTTTTCTAAGGACCTCTTTATTTCCTCAAATAATTTTCTTCCCCAAATATTTCCTCAAATTGGCGTGTTAAGAGCACCGCAGATCAATGGAAACACTTATGTGTTTTGTAATTTAGGTATTTCCATGGTTTCCTTGAATATTTTCTATGCTACTTTCCCCTTTTTTCCCCAGAATGTTTTCTGCAAAATGGTGTCATGAATTTCAAATAATTCTTTTTTCACTAGCATGCTGTTCAGTGACATCCTTTGCTTCTGCCATTATTCCTTTAAAGAACAAAGGCATAAAACTGATAAAAGAATTAGAAGCTCTACAATATGAGAGACTGCCAATTAAATGCTCACTTTAGTAGAGCTCATTCTAATTGAGAGATTTAGCTGAGTGTTCTACATTTACTTTACTATAGATTAAATGTAAAATTTTATATTTAATAAATTAAAATAAAATAAATTAAAAATAAAAATATCTATTTACTTAAATTCAAGCATAAATTTTATATATGTACATGCATAATTCTCAAAAGTTATAATTTTCTATAGGAATATTTCCAAATTGATATGATTTTATTTGACTTCCTCTAGATAGACACAGCATGAATGACTTCTTTCTGTTGAGCAATTCACTCTGGTAGCCAACAAAACAATGTTTGACTAGGAGAGAATGGATTTTGACAATGAAAGTATTGATAGATGTTTCTTCAAAGAAAATTTGATGAAATAAAACACATATCTACAATAAAATATCCAAGAAATTTTAATTTCTACACTCACATGTGTGTTCTTTAAATAAACTGCATGAGTAGAAGGTTGATTCAGTGTCTAATTGTACTGACACTGTATGTCTGTGTGTGATATATGTGGATGAAACATACTTTTGTTACATATGAATTTTTTTTCTGGTACAATTCTTTGCTTGTATGTGAGAACTTACAGTCCTTAAGCAAAGTTAAGTGGAGATTTAATCAAAATTGTCAGTGTTTTCCTTCATTAAATTCTACATAATGTTTTTATAATGATTTCCATCATCCACAGGAATTTTAGTGAAGTGTTTTATTGCTGTGATTTTTGAGAGAACCGTCACTGTGAAATAGTAGTGGTCTTTATAAGAAGGCTATACTATATCTGTTATTGGCTTATTTATCATAGAGATCCTTTTCTTTTATGTTTTCTTTTGTTATTTTTCTTGAGCTCTATATTTTTCTCTGCTCCCCTCCCTACTTCTTCCCTCCTCTTCAACCCTCTCCCAAGGTCCCCATATTCCTAATTTACTCAGGAGAACTTGTCTTTTTCTACTTCTCATGTAGATTCGATCTATGTATTTCTCTCTAGGGTCCTCATTGTTGTCTACACTCTCTGGGATTGTGATTTGTGGGCTGGGTTTCTTCGCTTTATGTTTAAAAAACATTTATGAGTGAGTACATGTGATAATTGTCTTTCTGTATCTGGGTTACCACACTCAAAATCATGTTTTCTAGTGCCATCCATTAGCCTGCAAAATTCAAGATGTTATTTTTTCTGCTGTGTAGTACTCCATTTTGTAAATGTCACATTTTCCTTTTCCATTATTCGGTCTTAGTTCCCATGCTCTTGGGTAGGTAGAATTAACACAGTAAAAATGGCAATCTTACCAAAAGCAATCTAAAGATTCAGTGCAATGCCTATCAAAATCCCAGCAAAATTCTTCACAGACCTTGAAAGAATGGTACTCAACTTCATATGAAAAAAAAAAAGCAGGATAGCCAAAACAATCCTGTACAATAAGAGAACTTCTTGTGGCATCACAATTTCTGACTTCAAACTCTACTAGAGAACTTCAATTCTGAAAACAGCCTGGTATTGGCATAAAAACAGGCAGAGAAGGACCAATGGAACCAAATTGAGGACTGGGATATTATTCCACACACCTTCAAACACCTGATTTTAGACAAAGAAGCAAAAAAAATTATCAAATGGAAAAAAGAAAGCATGTTTAACAAATGGTGCTGGTATAAATTGATAGCAACATGTAGAAGAATCAAAATAGATCCATATCTATCACCATGAACAAAACTCAGGTCTATATGCATCAAAGACCTCAGCATAAAGCCAGCCACACTGAACCTTACAGAAAAGAAAGTGGGAAGTACACTTGAACGCATTGGCACAGGGGACCACTTCCTAAATATAACCCCCAGCAGCACAGACACTGAGAGAAACAATTAATAAATTGGACCTACTGAAATTGAAAAGCTTCTATAAAGCAAGAGACATTGTCAACAAGACAAAACGACAGCCTACAGGATGGGAAAAGAGCTTCACTAAACCTACATCAGACAGAGGTCTGATCTCCAAAATATACAAAAAACTCAAGAAATTGGTCATCAAAAGAAGAAATAATAAAATAAAAAAAATGGAGCACAGACCGAAACAGAGAACTCTCAACAGAGGAATCTGAAACGGCTGATAGACACTTAAGGAAATGCTCAACATCCTTAATCATCAGAGAAATGCAAATCAGAACAACTCTGAGATTCCATCTTATACCTGTAAGAATGGACAAAATGAAAAACAAGGATGACAACTTATGCTGGAGAGGTTGTAAGGTAAAGAGAACACTCCTGCATTGCTGGAGTGAATGCAAACTGGTACAGCCCCTTTGAATGTCAGTGTGGTGATTTCTCAGAAAATTAGGAGACAACCTTCTTCAAGACCCAGTAATACTATTTTTGGGTATATATCCAAAGGATGCTCAATCATGCCACAAAGACATGTGCTTAACTATGTTCATAGCAGCATTGTTTTTCATGCCAGAACTGGAAACAATCTCTTAAGTTTCCTAATATGATTCCTGTATTTTCTTTTAATTAATAAAGTATTGCTTATAGAATTGTCCATGTATTGTAACACATTACAATATATATTTTAAATGAGTGTTTTAAAAACCATTCATTATCTAAAATTTATCATGCAATTCAGAATTCACAACATTTAGAACATATGCCTTCTACTACCATATATGTACTGTGTAAGAGACAAAAAGTATATAATCATTAAAAATGTTACAAGCAAGTTGATAGATGACTTTATTGACAATTACAGCTATAAATCTTATCGAACTTGTAGAAGTTCAACTGCAGCTTATTGAGGGTCTTCATGACTACTGACAAAGGTCATGGTACTGGAAGGTATTCTGCATGATACCAAAAGAGAAAGGTAAATATCAAGCCACATTCAAACCCCTTGATGTACAATATGACTAGATCAATAGTTGCACAAAGCTTATGGGAGTAATCAGTCAATATCTGATGAGATTTAAGGGTCACTGTAGATGGAAGTTTCTGCCCTGCCTGGTCCTGCCCCCATTCAGTCTCCAAAAAACACACAGAGGCTTATATTTTAATTGTAAGCTGTTTGGCCTATTAACTCAGGTTTATTATCAACTAGCTCTTCCAACTTAAATTAACCAATATTTCTTGTCTATGTTTAGCCACATGGCTTGGTACCTTTACTAGTAAGGCAGTCTCATCTTGCTTCCCATGCTTCTGGCTGGTAACTGCATCTCTGCCTTTGCTTGTCTCCGAATTCTCCTAATCTGTTATTCCCACCCATACTTTCTTCCTGGCTACCGACCAATCAGCATTTATTTAACCAATACTAGTGACAAATCTTTGCAGTATACAAAAGCATTATCCCACAGCAGTTCTCTCCATTTTTCTTTTCAAAACAAGAACCTGAATCTAATCTCCTTTTTTTTTTTTTATTCCTGACCAGTATCCATAAAAATGTGTAACCAACAAACTAAACAAAGACAAATATCCATAATCCACTTTTTAGGAGTGTGGGGGTAGTTTTCTAAGATACTTCCTGCTGATTGGGGGTACTGATAATCTTGTGAGGACCCCCATCGCCCCGCCAAAAAGTAAAGTTTATAGTCAAGTCCTGACTGAAATATACTATGATATCATCTCAGCCAGCAGCCTTGAAGCTGTTTCGGATGCTCTGAGACATTGGCTCCTATGGGCCAGGTATTCCCACTGGATATTCTCCAGGGGGTCTTCCTTAGTCAAACCTTATTTTTCTTCATCAAGAATGGATCCACAGTCTCTCATTTCCTGTGGAAACAATAGAAAAACTTCTTCTCCAAACTAACATATGTTTTGACTTAAATTTTGAAATAAGGCATTTTCAAGATATATGGGTTTGATTAATCCAGCAACATTTATACTCAAATGCCCTTTAGCAGTTATTGCTCCTTTCTCAGCAGTCAAATAAATTTTTTTATTGGAAAAAAAAAGAAATTTCTGCCTCTTCCCCGCCTCCCATTTCCCTCCCCCTCCCCCCTCCCCCTACTCCTCCCCCTCCCTCTCCAGCCTGAAGAGCAGTCAGGGTTCCCTGCCCTGTGGAAAGTCCAAAGTCCTCCCTCCCTCCATCCTGGTCTAGGAAGGTGAACATCCAAACTGGGTAGGCTCCCACAAAGCCAGAACATGAAGTAGGATCAAAACCTGGTGCCATTGTTCTTGACTTCTCAGTAGCCCTCATTGTCCGCCAAATTGAGTCCGGTTTTATCCCATGCTTTTTCAGTCACAGTCCAGTTGGCCTTGGTGAGCTCCCAATGGATCATCCCCACTGTCTTCGTGGGTGAGTGCACCCCTTGTGGTCCTGACTTCTTGGACCTAGAGGGGCTCCCTGGTGCCCAAGGAGATGTCCCCAGTTAGTTCCTGGGGCAGCTGAGGATAGGGAACCTGAAATGACCCTATCCTATAGCCATACTGATGAATATCTTGCATATCACCATAGAACCTTCATCTGGCGATGGATGGAGATAGAGACAGAGACCCACACTGGAGCACCGGACTGAGTTCTCAATGTTCCAGTGAGGAGCAGAAGGAAGCAGTCAAATAATTTAAAGACAACACAATAACATACACTATCCAGATTCTCTGTGTATTTCTCATCTTTATGTTGCTTTTCTTTCTTTCTTTTTGTTCTATTTTTTTTTTAAATTTGGGTTTTTGAAACAGGGTTTCTCTGTGTATCATTGACCATCATAAAACTCACTCTGTAGACCTGGTTGGCCTGTCACAGAAATATGCCTGCCTCTGGCCCCCAAGTGTTGGGCTTAAACGCGTGTGCCACCACACCTGACTACTCTATTTCTTTTTTAAAGAATTTTCTCTATCCTTTTTTTATTTCTTCGCCCAGGGCTATGTATATTTTGCAACACATTATAAACTGTTTAGAGGTTTTTTTTCTCCATCTTAATCTGTCTTTACTGTATAAATCTGTTTTTTTTTTCTGAGCACATGAATTTTTAATCAGCTAAGCAACATGGCTAGGTTTAAAGCTGTGATTTTAATGACCTATTCCTTAGCTTCCTGAGAATCTACCTTCATGATAGAGGTACTGGCAGAACCAGATTTATTCCCTCAACTCGATGAAGTTTCTACATTCATGCCATCTCCAAAAAGCCTGATGTCAGCTTCTCAGAAACACCATTTAAGTGTTTGGTGACAGAGCCTCTTAAAAGAGTTACAAGGTTTTTCCTATTAACACTAAATCAGGAAACCTATTTTAAAGAAGCCATGCCTTTGCTTGCTGTCAACAAACAGAGACTGTGGCAGCATGCAGAATAGCTGCATGGCTATCCTAGATCAGCTACCAGTATTGAGAAGAGAAGTAGACACACATCTCCATCTTTAAGACAAAGTTATTACCAATTGATAACCACCTGCAGTTGAAAAATTAGTTTTATTCAATGGAGTGTCTTTAGGTATCCAAATCACTCTTATGGGTGAGCCCCATGGCCAGCAGTAGGTAGCCAACACATAATAAACCTGATGACATTTCAGATGTTCTTTTTTTCATAATGCTTAAGAAAACTTTTGTAACCTTATAAGTCAATTGAATCAATTTTATGGCTTCCAGTTTTGTGCTTGTCATAAGATTCCTGTGTTTGCAAACATGTCTCTCTGCAAGTATATGTGCTTCTTATTTGACTCTGTTTCTTTTGTTAGTTCTATTATGGTTGTTTTGTCATCTTATTTTATTACTATTATTACTACTATTATCATTATTATTTTTTAGAAGCTGTTTGTGTTTCTAATAAGAGAGAAAAGAGAGACAAAGAGAAGAAGAGGAGAGAGAGAAAGAGAAAGGGTCTAGTTCCATCTGGGAGGGAGGTGAGGAGGATCTCAAAGCAGTTGAGGGAGGGAACTATATAATCAGAATATATTATATGAAGCATCAATCAGTGAATGAAAACTAGAAATAAACAATAGTATGGATGAAGTCAAGAAGGTTGTCTTTTAGCAATAAGGAACTAGCAACCAAGGCAGCTCAAAAGCTACATATGTCTAGATTCACAAGCATTTTCTGGTTAAATTACAAGCTTTTAAAATACAGTTTAAAATCCATTTTCACGAGGGTTATTAAATTTTCAAGTAGCGCTTTTAGAGGATTGTGATCTGATCAAAGCAAAGACAATGAGATAAGAGCTAATGGTTATTCTTTAAGTCTACAGAGTCTTTGGATCAAGGGTTGACTATACTTAGAGCAAAGGACCCCAGAAATCTAAATGTCACTGCTAAGCAAGCCAGCAACATGGTTTATATTTGTAATTACGATTCAGTGATAGGCTTTTTAACATGTCAATGATTATAATCTCTGTAAAGATAAAAGCATAGTTGAAAAAATGAGATAAAGTGATTTTTATCCTAGTCTTTGAAGTTTGTATTTTGATGTTGCCTGCTGTAGAATAATAAGGTGTTATATTTTTGATGAATAATATGTATACCAGAAAATAGTAAATTTATTGAGTATTTACTATTTTCTAAGTATGCTCTCATTTTGTTTAATATTCATAAATTGTTTTATCTGATTGATATGATTTCTACATGGGACAGAACTAAACTTACTGAATTCATTATGGAAGCATATTAGTAATATTTTTGTCTTTTTATTGTAAGTGAAAGCATTAATTGGTGCATTCTAGAACATAGTTGCTATGATCATATCAACTGTTCCGATTGATTCAGTTTCATAATTTAAGGCTGCAGATTGCTTAAATAAGTCTTTAATATTTTTAATATTGTTTTTGAAGTAATTTTCAATATTTCTAACTGTAGTGATTGTGGACATAACAGTAAATTAAACTGATAACATTTTCTTATATTTTAGCTAGTCTAATGTGATTTTTCTTAAAATACTATAACATAGGATCCATGAGTTATTATTAAATATAACACATTTTCTCTGTTGTATTTTTGGGCTAATAGAGACTTTCAAATAAAAAATATAAATATAGGGCCTTGAGAAAAGGCTCAGTGGTTGACACCATTTGAGTCTCTTACAAAAGACCTGATTTTGGTTGCAGAACCACTTGGTTCCAGAGGACTCAGCATCCTTTTCTCTGGTTTCCTTATGCATCAGGAATATACATGGCACAGATACATACAGAGAAAGTACATACACATAAAATAAAGATAAATGTAATAACATACATTCAGTTGTCTACTTGTTTGAAATTGTTTTTTAAAAATCATCCATTTAATTTTATAATTAATGAATTTACAATATAATCTTTATACTTATGTTCAGGTAACATTGCAGAAGAGGGAGATAAGATTGTAAATGTCATAGGACAAACATATCTGCTATAATACAGTATTTTCTAAAACAAAACAAAACAAACAATAAGGGCACAGAAAGACACAAAGTGTGAGTGTAGTGGAATTGGGGAGAAGATGCAGGGGGAAATGGAAGATGAATATGATCAAGTCACATGACATAAAATTCTCTGAGGCATGATACTTATTAGACTTATCAATAAAAATCATGAGTCAGATATCAGGGTAAAAGCTGAAAGATAAGAGAAGCAGAGAAGCAGCCACCAAAGACATTTTACCTGGACTAGTTTCTCTCCACCCACTAGGTCCTGCTCACTAGCTCCTATACTCACATATGAAATAGCCATTTTGTGATTTAACATTAATTACTCACTCCTTGGCATATTAGTTCATGTTTCTTATTAACTAACTCTTACATCTTAAATTAACCCATTTCTATTATATTACATTTTCCAGAAGGCTTGTGGTTTGTTACTACTTGCTCCTTGGGTGGCTACATGATGTCTCCCCCTGATTCTGCCTTCTTTCTCTCTGAATTCAGTTTAGTTTCCCTGCCTACCTATATTCTACCCTGACATAGGCAAAAGCAGCTTTTTTTATTAACCAATGGAAATAAAACATATTCATAGCATACAGAGGGTAATCCCACATCAAGAAAAGATAAAAGCTGAGGCACACTGTCATGCTCTAGTACTTAAGCTGTTATTTTTCTGGAAGGATTTTTTTCTGTCTTGACTAAGGTTGTAAGTAGAGTGATATCACTGACAAAATAATTTACCATATAAAGACCTAATATAAAATATCATGGACTTTATTTTGTGTTTGAGACATTGCTTATTTCTATACATGTGTCTATGTGTGTGTTTGTGTATATGAAATTATCATTACATTATTCACTCACTAGTATGTTAAGCTACTCTATAGAAATTCATGGACAGAGCATGTAACTGTTTCTTACCACAATTGCATTGGTTTCATCCATTGTTCATCTGTGAAACAGCTCTTGTAGATTTTTCCAAAATAATGTTTTTTTCATACTTATTCACAAAGAACTTCTAGTAATAGTTTTTTTAAAAAAAACGTTAATTTTTCAGCACTGCATACACCATATTTTGATCATATCTAACCCCAGCATTTCCAAAATGCAGTTCTCTTACCTACTTATGCAGTCTTCTCCTTCTATTGTTTTTAAACCCTTTATCATCATTTTGTACTACATACATATTTTAGATGTATGATTATTCTGCTGGATCATGGTCAACTTTCCCAGGGTCTACAGTATTATAGAAAACTGACTCTCCTCCTTTCAGGAACTATTAGTTTATATATAATCTCTCCAAGGTTAGTGACTTAACTATGGATTCAATGATCCTCTCCATGCTAGGATTTGGTTAGGCTTGACTTTCACAGTGTTTGTGCATGCTACTGCATCCACTCTAAGTATATTTGTACAGCTGCCCTGCTGAGTACAGAAGACAGACTGACCTTGTAGTCATCCAAGCTTGTGTCTCTTACACTATTTCTAGTTTCTCTTCCACAATGATCCCAGAGTCTAGAATGAACACACACAACATGAACACACAAACACACACATATGCACACATACACACACCATACCACCACACAAACACACATACACACACACAGACCACACATTCTGCATTCTCCTATTTTATGTATTTTAATTTCTGTGCTAATCACCATCTCCTGAAATAGAAAATTATCAGATGATTGTTGAGAGATGCATTGATTTATGGGTTTAATGTTAAATGTAGGATTTGGTATAATACTGTGCTTCTTTAGCAGAAATTAGTATTAGTTTCTCACCTAGAGACTTTGACCTGTATTATCATGGGTTCTTGGAGCAATAATTTGATAGAATGGGTTTCATTTTGAGGAACAGTACTCAAATAAAATCAGAAATTACTTGACTACTCCTATAGTGTTATTGTCACTATTGTGCCAGTAGGTGTACCTTGCCAAGACAGCCATTTTTATAGTTCATGGACTTCTTAGCTGGATATGACTTATCAATGATATAAATGCCCCTACTCAACACCAGAGGTTACCACATTAAAAAAAAATGCCAAGTACCTCTTTTGGAGGTGTTGGCTGGCAAGTTCCTGTATATATCCAAACATTACAAGCTCTTGCCAATACTCTTGGTTTTCCTCCAGAACATGATAGTAAAATATTACTGATGAATACACTACATACTTGTGTGATAGAAAGTGTTGAAATCCAGCTGGTACAGATCTGAAACTTCAGAACTATTGGCTAATTTTCATAATTCTGGAAAGTATTGTGCACATTAATAGTTACATTTTTACTAACCACAATTTTCAAATTACTTCTAGTATTTTAATACTTCATATCATTTGACTTTCCCCCTCCTATTAGTATTACGTACCAGATAAGATTTCTACAGGAATGTATAAGCATACAAAGAAAGAAAGTTTTTTTTAAGGTGTTATCTATTGAAGTGAACAAGGTTCAAGGATACCTTAAAAGAAAAGTAAATCTTGGGGAGCTGATGGGAAAGAATATTTGTTCAATGTTAAATTCATATATTGAAGACTCTGATATTCATACTCTGATAATATTTATCTTTGATATGTGGTTAGATGTTTTTGATGAAATCATAAGACTAGACCCCTATGCTGAAATAAGTAAGAAGAGAAAGAAAGGGATATTATGTCCCTTAATATCCACCCATGTAAGTACATGCCTGAAAGCCAGAATGTAAACCATTGTTAGGGATAAAATTTAAGCCTCTTATTTATGGATTTTCCAGCATCCATATCTTCAAGAAATAAATGTCTGAGGTTTAAGCCACATTGTGGTATTTTATAAGTAGTGGCCTGAGTTGATTAAGGCAGCAGGAAGTCTAATAAGACCATGGCTGCTGCTGTATTCTTCCTAGATAAGACGGAAAGTGTTTTTGTAAAAACCTGCAGAGAGAAATATTTTAAGTGTGATTAATTTTGTAGGAGAAGTTGTTTCAAAAGAAACTACAAACCAAGAGAAGAGAACAAAGACTAGAATAAAATAAGCTTGTCATTCCTGGCCTTGCTATCATCTTTCATGAATAAACACAAGAAAGTACCTTAGGAAAAAAAGGAGATCATTACTAGAGTCCCCTGTGGTTAGTTTCTAGCAAGAAAAAGAAGCAGTTGAGACACAGAGACAAGATTTGGAGAAACACACAGAAATACTTAGCAAAATAAAATTTTATTTTGACTGGAAGTATTAATTTATATTGAGATTGATAAACATATATAATCTTAAAAACAAATGCTTCTCCTGTGCTCCTGAGTAAATAAATATATTATGCAGATATTTTCTTTTAAGTTATATGTTATATAAATGTTTTTTTTTTCAAGACAAAAGATATCTCTGTGTAGCCTTAGCTGTCATGGAATATTGGAGGAAGCAGCTTGTTCATTCCCTGCCGCATAGGCCTCAACATAATCACACAGAAACTATATTATTTAAATCACTGCTTGGCCTATTAGCTCTAACTTCTTATTGGCTGACTCATATCTTAACTTAATCCATCTCCATTAATCTGTGTGTCACCATGAGGTCGTGGCCTACCAACAAAGTTTTAGCATGTCTGTTTCCAACAGCAACTTCATGGCTTCTCCCTAACTCCTGCTTCTTTCTCCCAGCATTCAGATTAGTTTTCCCCTCCTACCTCTATTCCCTGAACAGGCCCAAGACAGTTTCTTTATTAACGAATGGTATTGACAGCATACAGAGGGGCATTCCACATCACTGGAACTTGCTCTGTAGACCAGGCTGGTCTTGAACTCACATGCCTCTGCCTCCCAAATGCTGGGATTAAAAGAATCTTCCACTACTGTACATCAAAGAAATTTTTAATAGAAAATGTTTTCAAATTTAAAGAAAAGTTACAAAAATAATTCTCCAGAGAACACGTGTATATCCTTTCCCCTGGATCTTTAATTTTTTTATGGTTTTGTTGTATTTAGTTTAATATAGGCTCTTATCTGAATCTTTCTAATAGTATTATACTATATATTTTTAACAAAATATCAAATTTGTGGCTCTTGACTGAAGAAATAGCTACATTCAAAATTTTCCATGTATAAGTATATGATCTCTGTACAAAGTCTGGTGTGGGGATGGATACTCAATTGACTGAACAAATAAAGTCATAACTTCTCATTGTAAGACTTGACAGTCTCATGTAGAACATTACTCATGACACAAATATTTAAGAATTTTCTCAGAATTATCATTTTGTTTTGCTAATTCTGATCATTATGTCTCATACAGTACAAATGGAATGCTCTTGAGCCTGTGCAAACTCGACTCTGTTTTTCTTTATCCTGAACACTTGAAAAAATATTTTGTAGAATATCACATCTTTGTCGTACATTTGTCATCTTTATTTCACAACTCTATTTGTACCATGCATTTGTATTGTTTTTGAGAAATAAAATGGAATTTCTCATTTTCTTGTGTGAAGTAGGTAGCTCATATCTTTGTCCCTAAAGCATGTATTTTTAAACTCAAATACGTCTGTGAGATACATGCCAGAGTTATCAAAATGCTGTACTTACATGTTGCTATGCAGAATCAACTCTTATTAAGAAAGTTTTTCTCACAGCTACATATTTTGTAATATTTTCTTTCAATATTTTAATCTTTTTATATATCCCAATTATAATTATATTCATCTTCCTTTGCCTGCTTTCCAGTGTGAACAATTTCATCCTCTCCCTATCCTCGTTAAAAATGATTTTTATTCATTTGATGATTTTACTTCTTTATCAAATGCCCTTTATTAATTTTTCATTTGAATTCATTTCTTGAAAATTCATTCCCTTAGACTTCATATCTGATATTCTTTTCATTCAATTTCTCCTCCAAACCAATTAAATTCTCCTTGCTTACTTTCCTATCTGTCCAGCTTTTGCATTAGTTTTTGTCATTAGTCATTCACAGGGTTCATGTCATGACATCAAATGCATGTTTTAGAATGTTTAATTCAACTTTAATATTCTATTATTTCTCTTAACTTGATTTATTTTTAAGGAAGCAGGTTTGACAGGAATTGTATTAGATTCACTGTTAACACTAATAACAAGGCCGAGCCATGTTCTAGAATTATACATATTTTCCTGTTAAGAGATGAAGAAAAAAATGCATGGAAGCACAGGTATTTGATATATAATCCTGTATTTGCATATGAGAGATTCTCAACTGAGCTCCAAGACAGAGATTTATAACTCAAAGTTACATAGTATTAAAGTGGCAATGTAAGGATTAAAAACTGAAGATGTTCTTTTAGTTTGTTCCTGTTACTAAGGCAAAGCTCACTGTGTTCCCTGATTTCTGAAATGTCTGCAACACCGCATTTCACTGAGTTCATGTTACGATATAAATCACAGGATCAGCACTGATTCTGTCAGAAATATTACACAATAGCATTCAAAATAGTTAACAAAGCATGCTTAAATAGATACGGGCATCTAAAACATTATAGATGAATTTAAATAGATTATTTATAGAAAGCACCTGTCTTTTAATAAGTAATACCTGGGTGTTAAAAAATAACAAAACATAGAAACATATGATAGTCAGTAGTGAAAATAAAACATTTTATTACTCTGTGATTTTTATTGTGACTTGGAAAAATGGAGAAGTTAGCTCTTTAGAAAGATAAAAAGATTTAAATATGCTTATATGCTTATATGTCTTCTTTAAGGTATAGAAGTGAACTTTTCTTTATTTACATTTCTATATTTAATTTGCCTTTGGACACTTCTGGAATCTATTTCAATCAATATAATACTGCTGAAAAAATTGTTTTCCAAAATATAATTGAGAGCTAGAGCAATGTTTTATGATTTATGATTTTTGTTGCAATTGAATTGCTTCTTCATTAGTTGAAGTATCTTTACTTCTTACTAATATTCCATTCAAAACTAAAACCCTGTGGACATGTGAGTTGAGAACTGAGTGTTAAAAGTATCTAGACTATCCTAACCTTTATGTTACCCTATGTGCAAGAAGCTGCTTTAATATTTTGAATCCTCCTGTTTTGTCTCATCCTTAGGGAGTATCACGTTTATGTCACAGGTAAAATAAGCCTTTTGGTTAATCATAATTTGGTGTTTTTTTTAATCACATTTACAATCCTAAGTACATTTGAATTTTATATTTTGTTAGCCTTGCCAGTCCCTATTATTATGGATGCCATGGTTATGAATTCAACCTCTTTCTGTATCAAAAACTGGTGAGCAACAAGTCAGTACTTACATGTCTTTTTCTGTCATTCAGTGATGTTCTTACAGCCCAGGAAAACACTCTATTGTGTAGTTGAATGTAAACAAGTTTAGGAAACATTATGCCTGTTGTTTAAGCAGTTATATTAAAAATGCATGCTATTACTGTAGTTTAATACCACATTCCTCATAATTTTGCAAACTAAGGGTGGTGTTGAAATGTTTATACTCTGACAAAAAGCACAGAGAGACTGTGATGTTGCCTTTCAAACAGAAACTGTGCTAGACAAGTTTCTTCATCATAGTCATAGAGTTGGATGGTGATTAAATTTTCACTAAGTATCACGATGCAAAGTCAACAAAAGGAAGGAAACTGTAACCAACTGACTTTCACATGAGTTTATTCTGGAAAGTGCTAAAATACTATTTTGGCATGTTCTGATGCTGTGGAAGCTATGGCAAAGCTGATAAAGTGGTCAAATTTGTTAGATACATGAGATGATGACTAATAAAATTCATAGTAGAGACTGCTGTAAAACTAAGACAAAACAATTTATGCTCATGTTATCTGGGGTCTGAAAAATGTCACTTCCTTAATCAGACCATACTTTTAAAAGTGTAAACATAGCATGGAAATGATTAGCTTTAAACTATAGTAGAGTTTGCATTTTAGAAGCAGCACAAGCATTTTAAAACACCATATAAGTATTTTGTAGAATAGCTAAGTAAAAGGGTACATTGTGAATGCTGTTCTAATGGCTTAGTTTTCCAAAACCTTAATATTTTACATTATAATTTCAGTAATGAAAGTGATGTAATCAGAGTCTTTCAGGAATCCATACTTACATCCATTCAGTTACATATGAAATTAATTGAATCCTCACTATTTTAAGTGACACTTCATTAAGTGTACCTATTCAAAACTCTAAAATGTAGATAAATATGCACATTACATAATTCTCAGCACCATATTTGAATGCAAAAATTCTCTATGATGGTGCTGATCTTGTCTATAACAAAAATAATGTTTAGTTTACTCCATGTTTTGTAACTGAAGAGACTGTAGCTGCTATTTTAACCTATATTTTTCTCAAAATTATTTTATGTGTATCATTTTTCTTTTGCTGTCATCTGTGTACGATGTGTGGGTGATAGCAGAAGCCAGAGAAGGGCATCAGATTCTCTGATATTGGTGTCACAGATGATTGTAAGTTGCCATGTGGGTGCTGTGATTCAAACTGGTTCCATGGAAAAATTAGTCAATGCTCATAACCTTAGAGCCGTCTATGCAGCCCTGAGTTTTTAATATTTTCTTTTTTTTTTAATTAATTAATTTATTTATTTTATTTTTCTCCATTAACAGCTTCAACTGGGTGTGGGGCAACAGAACCAATTCCAGTACAACCATGGGTGTGGGGTTCCCCATAGTCTCCCCAGGGCGATGGTTCCTGCAATGATCTCTAGGGGGAAACAGCTCCCAACAGATCCCCCCCTCCCATACAAAGGCAGGCAGCTATCAAGTGGAGAGCACCAGTCAGAGTCAACCATGGTGTCAGAGCAAAGGAGAAGGGACTGAGACAAGGAGAGACCCTCCTCTCGAGTGGTGAAGTAATCCCTCTCTCCTGGGAACAGAGGGGTGCCCGATGACTACTAGGTCGAGTGGGGACCAGGCCTTTTTTTTTTTTCCCCTTACCCTTGCTAGGGTTCCCAGGGCCCTGCCTTAGGTTGGGGGATTATCCTGCCATAAGTCGCCCGTCCTTGGAGCTCCTCGTAAAGGCATCTAGCAGGATTAAAGTAAGCAGATCACAGGGTACCCTGTCTTAGGCCATGTGGAGGGCACCCTCATACCTGAACCATGCCATGTTGAGCCGGTTTCTACAACCTCTGTATGGTGTGCTCTTCAGGCGAGGATCCACATTAACTCCTGTCATTGGGCCCCTGCGTCTGTCATTAATGAAAAGACTCTGAGGAGCTCCTCAAACAAAGATATAATGATATAGTTTTGGCACCAATAACTCCATCTCCAGATAAGAAGAAAGGGCTTTTTCCCAACCCAGTATTCACCTTTTAGTCTGGCATATGGTTGTCCTCCTTCCTAAGTGCCTACTCCACATAAAGTTACTGTGCTGCCTGCCAAAAATTAGGGCAGTGTAAAAGGGATCAAAATCCAAAATTTTAAACATATGCATTAAAACCAAACACTTTACAACATGTGTCAAACTTTACCCATTATCTATAAGCAGTTACAAATATCATTAGCTCAAATTCAGTGGGAGTACAATGACATACATTGTTGTTATCATATATCACCAGTTCCAGCCTCTGGGCAACAGTCACAGGAACCCCCAATTTTCCCCCTTCTTAAGTGGAAAGGTTAATATTTTAATTAAAATGAGTTCTGTGTCCCAAGTTTAAAGCAGTCTGATGTTTAGTCTGCAACTCAGCTCCAAGCAGACCGAGTTCAGCTGAAGCAGTTTAGCATTTGTGCTCCTGGACAGGTGGGGTAGCCAGGGTGAGGCGAGCTGGTTTCAGGTACATGAAGCACATCCTGGCCCTTATGTCAGCCGGGTCTCCCTGGATTCTGGGGGCTGGGTGACACCATGCAGAGTGGTGTAGCTGGTTTTGTCAGCAGGCACTCCTTTCCTGGGGGTAGGGAAGACCGGACCAAAGATCTCTCCTCAATCACCTCTGGAAGTCTGGAACTCTTCTGTGTCCGCAGCCTCGACATCACGTTCAGAATTCATTTTCTTTCTGTGTAAAAAGCACAAACACATCCTCGACCCCAAATATATATAGGTGTTTTTCATGATGCATTGCAGGGCTTTTCACCTTGTCTTAGCAAAGGTCAGCTTGGTGTCAACAAGCCAGATCCGTTTGCATCAGGATCTGCTGTCAACTTGTATGAGTTGCTTTGAAGGAGCCTTGTTATGCTCCTTAATTTTTATTATAATTAGCCATATATGCAGTTCCTCCATTGGAAGAGCCAATTGTAAAATTTAGCATAAAATCCTTTAAGGGATTTTTTGCTATAGCTTTAGCAAAATACAGGTGCATAAATTGTAGCAATGATCTGGGAAAAGACCATTGTTTTTGGCCTTTGAATTTAGCAAAGGCAAATATCCAGGAATCAATCTTAAAAATTATCAATGAGTCTACTGTTTAGTATAAGAAACCTTGATCATAGTCAAATTTTGTTAAACCATTTTCCAGATTCTATCCTGTCCTTTTATATCAGACAGGCTACTGGTTTAAATTAAGAACTTAATATCTTAACAAGCAATACTGATAAGATTTAGCCATAAGCCTCATTTTTATAAAACTGTTGTAGAATAAGTTTTACATTTAATATACACACTTGCCATATCTGAATTATAATTAATATACTATATTTGTTGATTATTGTATACTATATCTGTTGATTTATACTTTACCTGCTTGAGTACCTGTTAGGCGTGTTTTAAGTCTCTATTGGAAACTGTTTTTGTAAGAATTTTACCTAGCGCTCAGGTCTCCTATAAGAATATTATCACTAGAGCTTTAACCATTGGACATCCAACCAAAAGTTTGTAAGCTATCCTTTTTTTTAAGTTTTTTTTATATTGGAAAAAAGAGAAATTTCTGCCTCCTCCCGCCTCCCATTTCCCCCCATCCTCCCCTCCCCCCACCTCCTCCCTCCTCCCCTCCTTATCCAGACGGAAGTGCAGTCAGGTTCCCTGCCCTGTGGGAGTACAAGTCCTCCCCTCAATCCTGGTCTAGGAAGGTGAACATCTGAACTGGCTAGGCTCCCACCAAGCCAGAACATGAAGTAGGATCAAAACCCTGTGCCATTGACCTTGGCTTCTCAGCAGCCCTCATTGGGTTCACCTTCTTATTTAGCTTCTTTAATATCACAGAATATAGACTCAATGACCACAATTTGTGACTAGAAACCAATTATGAGTGAGTACATCCCATGTTCCTCTTTTGGGTCTGGGATACCTCACTCAGGATAGTGTTTTCTATTTCCATCCATTTGCATGCAAAATTCGGAAGTCATTGTTTTTACTGCTGAGTAGTACTCTAGTATGTAAATATTCCCACTTTCTTCATCCATTCTTCCACTGAGGGACATCTAGGTTGTTTCCAGGTTCTGGCTATAACAAACAATGCTGCTATGAACATAGTTGAACAAATGCTTTTGTCATGTGATAGGGTTCTCTTGGGTATATTCCCAAGAGTGGTATTGCTGGGTCCAGAGGTAGGTTGATCCCGACTTTCCTGAGAAACCGCCACGCTGATTTCCAAGTGGTTGCACAGATTGCATTCCCACCAACAATGGATGAGGGTCCCTTCCTCCACACCCTCTCCAGCAAAGACAATCATTGGTGTTTTTGATTTTAGCCATTCTGACAGGCATAAGATGATATCTCAATGTTGTTTTGATTTGCATTTCCCTGATCGCTAAGGAAGTTGAGCATGACCTTAAGTGTCTTTTGGCCATTTGGAATTCTTCTGTTGAGAATTCTCTGTTCAGCTCAGTGCCCCAATTTTTAATTGGGTTATTTAGCATTTTAAAGTTTAGTTTCTTGAGTTCTTTATATATTTTGGAGATCAGGCCCTTGTCTGTTGCTGGGTTGGTGAAGATCTTCTCCCAATCAGTAGGTTGCCTTTTTGTCTTAGTGACAGTATCCTTTGCTTTACAGAAGCTTCTCAGTTTCAGGAGGTCCCATTTATTCAATGTTTCCCTTAATGTCTGTGCTTCTGGGGTTAAACATAGGAAGCGATCTCCTGTGCCCAACTGTTGTAAGGTACTTCCACTTTTCTTCTATCAGGTTCGTGTAAAGATTGATATTGAGGTCTTTGATCCATTTGGACTTGAGTTTTGTGCATGGTGATAGATATGGGTCTATTTTCATTCTTCTACAGGTTGAAATCCAATTGTGCCAGCACCATTTGTTGAAGATGCTTTCTTTCTTCCAATGTATGTTTTTAGCTCCTTTATCAAAAATGAGGTGTTTATAGGTTTGTGGGTTAAAATCCGGGTCTTCTGTACGATTCCATTGATCGAGTTCTCTGTTTTTATGCCAGTACCACACTGTTTTCATTACTGTAGCTCTGTAATAGAGTTTGAAGTCAGGGATGGTAATGCCTCCGAAGTTCCTTTATTGTATAAGATTGTTTTGGCTATCCTGGGTTTTTGTTTTTCCATATAAAGTTGATTATTGTCCTCTCAAGATCTGTGAAGAATTTTGATGGGATTTTGATGGGAATTGCATTGAATCTATAAATTGCTTTTGGCAGAATTGCCATTTTTACTATGTTGATCCTCCCAATCCAAGAGCAAGGGAGGTCCTTCCATTTTCTGGTATCCTCTTCAATCTCATCCTGTATTGAAGACATCACTCAAATCTCATCAATTTAGTCATATTGTTCATAATTGCTGCTGATTTTCCAGAGTCCATCCATATTTTAACTCCTTTAATTCTTCCTTATTTGTGATATAGATTAAAATTACTTTAGAAAAGGTATCGCACATTGTTCCCTGCTCATAAATAACAGGACACTGAAGTTGCCCATCTGTCTACTAGGAAACCTTAGAACAACTACAGGTGTGGCTGCAACCTCAGGACTGAATAAAGATAAACGATGAGACTGCAATCTGTTAGCACTTTCCCCTTGAGAAAATAGTGCTGTGGTAAAAAAAAAAAGGTGAGGGTAATTTTCTTTATAATTAAAATAAAATGTAACATTTTTCTACTACTTTGAGCTATGAAAATGCAGACATCTGCATAGTTTCAAGGCTAAAATGTCTGTTGTGGTAATGATCCTTGGGTCTCTGTGGGGACATTTAAGTGATTTCAGAGAGTTCAAAGGGACCATTTAAAGTATTATTTATAAGTTAATTTCTACTGATTAAGATAGCAAAAGTACTTGGCTTACTGCTGATGGTTTTAAAGTATGAAAGTTGTCTAACATAAAAGCTCTTTTCCAATTACTTAAGTTACCAGCTAACCTAGCCACTTTTTAGAATGATTGACAGACAAGCCACAGATATTTAGCTTTGAGACAAATATCGAAAACACAAGATATATGCCAAATTTAACTCAATTTAAATTTTGACAGTGTTTGATATCATTGTTAACATTTGTATTTTAAAGTGAAATTAGAATTTTAGAGAATTTGTGTTCTTCACTATGATTTTGATACCTTCCCAAATATTAAAGACACTTCTGAGACAAATAATAATATGTTTTTCATATTTAACATGGGATATAACAGTGTTTTCAAAATCAATACAGAATAAAATTATTACTTTCAATTTATCATAATTAGAGAATATGTGGCTATTAACAAAGATACAACTGGACAAAGTTTATACAAAAAGAGACTTATGATTGCTCAACCCTACATGATATTTATAACCCCTCTTCTTTCATGAGGCTCATGGTTCATTGCAGAAGAAGGAACAGAAAGATTAACAGGGCTGAGGGTTGTAGATGACTATGAAGAGACAGTGTCTTGTATACAGGGAAGGTAGTTGCACATGCCAATCGCAGCAGTCATCACAGTATATGTCATGCACAAACCCATTGTAAGCTCAAACCAGACAAATATCTTAGAATGGGTGGGGGAGGTGGGCACCAAGTCTAATCCTTAGCTGATGGACTACTGGGCAATAATTGCCTTTGGGACTCTGAAAGCAGGCATCAGTTTGCATTGATGGTGTAGGCAATCATAGGTTTACCCTGCTCTAATTTGAAGAAACATATTCAAGAATATATAGCCACTATAAAATATATTCAACTCTTTTTTAAAAAGAAAAAAGAGGGAACACATAGTTGAGTGGATAGGAAACTGGTGATTGAACTTGGATAGATTTGGAGGAGCAAAAGAGATAAATATGAGTGAAGGCGTAAGTCACGAACAATGCCACACCAGTTTGGAGTTTTATTAATAGGGTGTTATTTATTTAAAGAGGAAAAAACTTACAGATCACCGTCCCAGACAACAGCCATCTGCACAACCAGGAAGGGAGTCTAGTCTCCGGCTGAGCAGGAAGTGAAGAGAGAGCAGAAGGAAGTAGCTGCTTCTTTTAAAGGGAGAGAAACCACGCCCCAATGGGCTGGTATCTCAGCAGCTATTGGTTGGAGGAGCGGAAGGACCTCCCGCAACATATGACTGAAACTCACTGTACAAAATTTTCAAACAGTTCAAGATCATGATGGCAAAAAACAACAGAGACAGCTAACCAGAGGTCTGGGAGCTTAAGGACTCTGCACTGACATCTGGGAAGCCTGCATGGGGCTGAACTAGGCCATCTGAATGTGGGTGACAGTAGTATGGCTTTGTCTTTTTGTGGGGCCCCTGGCAGTGGGACCAGGACTTATCCTAGGTGCATGAACTGGCCTTTTGGAGCCCATTCTCTATGGTGGGATAACTTCCTCAGCCTTGAAACAGTGGGGAGGGCCTGGTCCTGACTCAAATTGGTTTGCCAGATTTTGTTGATGCCCCAAGGGAGGCCTTGCCCACTATAAGAAGTGGATGGAGAATGGGAGGGGGTGGGGGGAGGTAGCAGGCAGGAGAAGTAGAGGGAGGAGAAACTGGGTTGTTATGTAAAGTGAAAAAATATAAAAAAGGAAGAAAAAGAATAGAAAGAAAAAAATCAAAGTTCTAGTTTAGCCAATGCTGGAATCTAGTGACGTACAAAACACTGGAACATATTAAAGCAAGGACAGCTTTGAGAATCATCTGTTCTACATTATAATAGATATTTTAAAATATTTTATATACTTGTTATATAAGATAGCTACCTTCCTAGACCTGGATGGAGTGGGGAGGGTCTTGGACTTCCCACAGGGCAGAGCACCCTGACTTCTCTTAGGACTGGAGAGCTAGCGGAAGGGGGAGTGGGGGGAGTGGAAGGGAAATGGGAGGAGGAGAGAAGGTGGAAATTTTTAATAAATAAATTTTTAAAAAGATAGCTATTTTGCCTTAATTATAAGTATTCGTATATATTATACTTATTTACATATTAAATACTTTAAAAGTTTGCATTGTTAATTTAATAGTAAATGTTGATAGGAAAATTCAGTGCAAGCAATAAGAGAGATAAAGGCCAATAAACTGAGAGTTCCTGCATGGCATATTGAAAATATAACAATAATAAAAAAATTCTATAGTGTAACTCCTAAAACTATTTCTGTAAGTGATGTACGTTGCATTTTCTATGAAAAATCACACAAATCGTTGACCATTGCTTAATGAAATGATGACTTATATCCCATCCATGCAGAAGAGGACCATAAGTCACAAGTATTCTTTCACTATAAAATAGTGGCCATTATCTCCTCTCCCAAATAAATAAACTGGAATGGCAAATGTTTCAGAAGATAAAGATAGTCTATCTTGTCAAACATTATTATTTTTCACATTTCCTAACCGTAAAAACAGAGGTAAATATTTGAGAAAATTTACCAGTATACAAAAATCAATTGATGAGATCAGAATACATGCCTTTCCTGGCTAGATTTATGTCAACTTGATGCAAATTGTAGTCATCTGCGATTGAAAACTTTGATTGAGAAATGCTTCCATAAGATTGGGCTGTTGGCAAGCTTGTAGAGTAGTTTTTAAATAGTGATTGATGGGGGAGGGCTCAGCCTATTGTAGGAGGGGCCACATATGGGCTGGTGGTTCTGGGTTCTATAAGTAAGCAGGCTGTGTAGGTCCTGAGGAACAAGGGAGTCAGTAAATAACACCCCTCCATGGTCTCTGCATCAGTTACTGCCTCCAGGTTCTTGCCCTGTTTGAGTTTCTGACATGGCTTCCTCCAGGGATGGACTACAATGCTGAATTCTAGACCAACAAATTGCTTTTTGGTTATGGTGTTTTGTCACAGCAATAGAACTTCTAACTAAGACAGTGCCAAAATCTTACTTTGATCTAACATTGGTAGATAAATTATAACCAAAAGTTTTCTTAGCAAGTTACAGCATTTTGTAAATAGGTTTTCTCTATAATTGCGACTCAAACCCATAAGCACACTAATTGCACTTGGCTAGATGGCCAAAGAACTCCAGATATCAACGTCTCTGCCTTTGAGATTATGAGTGCTGTCATTAAGTCTATTTTTCCTTTGTAAACATGAATTCTGCCCCTCAGAATTTTTTTAAGTACGCAGTTTTAAATAGTGCATAAGTGGGAGAACAAAGATTGGATCATGAGACTGAGAGGGACATTGCAGATTGAATACATAACAATTTCCTTGAGGAATTTTAATTGTTCAGTGCATAGTTTACATATTTATTAAACAGAGACAATTTTTAAAACTGAAATAAGTAGAAATAGGAATATATATTAAAATATTAACAGCAGTAGTAAACTGGGAGAAAATTGGAGAACCTTGTTTGTTTTCAAAACTGTGATAGATTTATAATATTCTATGAAATTTTATTAAATGAGACGATTAAACATTTTCTAAATTTAATGTCTTTTGCCTGACCATGTGTGTTGACTACTCCAGGGAGAATACAATAATTTTATCTTATAGTCATTTTATAGTGCTTAGACTTACCTGTTTTTTTAATACATAGCATATTTTGAAGTTTTGAGAATATAGTATCAAGAAGCTCTTTTGCTGCAAAATTTTGTAACTACCAAATACAGGGCATAGATGAGCATTCCAAACTAATAGAGAATGAATTATTTATCATTTACTTATATTTGCATTTTATAATGACAGCAGATACCGAGGTTGAAAACACCGACCCTAAAACCATGTGTTCATGTTGGAATACCTGCAATACTCTGTGGTGTATTACTTAACTACCTTTTGCTCCAGCAATTTCCAGAGTAATCATAAATGGACAATTATACTATTTTTGAAGTTATGATAATTATCTGAAGTATTGCTTAAAATGCATAATCGTTCCTGTTGTGTGGCATATTTAGTCATTATTTCAAGAGAAAATTTTCACTAAGAGGCTAAAAGGTTTGCAAGGCATAGCTGTTGCTGTGAGGCCCATAGGAGTGGACGGTAACATGGGGTAATTCCTTGCCAGCTTTGCCGCGGTGAACACAGACAATAAGCAACATGTAAAGATACATCAGCAAGGATTCCGATGAACGAGAAATGTGGGGGGTGAGTAAGATGTTTGCAGATGAATGTACAATTAGCAATATAAAATTTGTGAGTGATAAGGGATATCAATCACAAGAGTTTCCAAAAAGGAGGCTTTCGTGGGGTTGGCAAAGCATTGTGTTGATAAACAGTTTTAGACATGAATGAGAGTAGACCTTTAAATTCTTACAAATACCATAAAACAGAATATGTAAACAATGTGAAATTGAATTATTTGAGCCTTAATGTGGGAAAGACTGTGTAAATAAACATACAGTATGCGCTTCAGCTTTAACAATGTTCTTATTTTCTGTAAATGATTGCTTTGCCTGTTTGTATATATGTGTGCCACCTTCTTGTATGCAGCCCTAAGAGACCAGAAGAAGGCATTGGAACCCTTAGAAGTTAAATTAGAGACGTCTGTGATCTACCACGGATATGTGGAGCTTGAAATCTGGGCCCTCTGCAATAGCAGCAAGTATTTCTAACTGCCAAGCCATCTCTTCTGCGGTTTGCTTTTATGAAAATCTAATAAACAGTAGCTTGGAGTTGGGTAAGAAGATACTTTGCACTCATCCCATCCTTCTGCTGTCTGAAGCGCGTCTGGGTTAACCTAGTTGATGATTTTCCTGTGCACTTCAGCTCAGGCTGTTGAGAAGGAACCCTTGTTAATAAACTTCATAACCTTACTTGAATCTTTTACTCAATTCTGAAAATCACTTTATAAAGATTTTTCTTCATCTTTTGATGTGATAATGTTATGTTTATCTTCATGTCCACATATATAGCTTACTATATTTATTAACATATATGTTGAATTATCCTTAAATCTATGGAACAAAAGCAAAAGGTCATAGAAGATACTTTTCTATATATGATCTTTCTTTTCTTTGAAAGTTTTTTATTGAAGACTTTTTCTTTTTACCTATACTCATCAAGAGTATTATTAAGTTGTTTAGTCTGACTTTGTATTGGAGGTATAAAGACTTCATAGACGGGATTTGGAAATGTTTTCTCTGATTTTATTTCTTATTTATTTTTTGAATAACGTAAGAGATTTTAGTTGTAATCTTTGAAAATCAAGTAGAACTCTGATGTGTATCCATATGGTGTTGGTTTTTTTTTTTTTCAAAAACCGTATTTGTTAAGAGTTTGTTCAGACTGTTGATCTCTTTGTTTAACTTTGGTGGTTTGGATAAATCTATGAACATTCTTTTGAATTTTTTAACTTAATAGTCTAATGTCACATGTTCTCCCCACCTGCTGTGATTTGTATATTCTTTTGTCTTCAGATGTGTGTATATGGCATGGAATAGCTGCACAAACAAGGGGAGCAAAGGGTCTAAGGATTTCTCTCTCTCCTCTCTCTCTCTCTCTCTCTCTCTCTCTCTCTCTCTCTCTCTCTTCTCTCTCTCTCTCTCTCTCTCTCTCTCTCTCTCTCTCTCTCTCTCTCTCTCTCTCTCTCTCTCTCTCTCTCTCTCTCTCTCTCTCTCTCTCTCTCTCTCTCTCTCTCTCTCTCTCTCTCTCTCTTTTTTAACACACACATGCACATATTCTTAAATACATTAATGTAACCTCTCTCTCTCTAATGTTACTTTTATGTATATTTTTTAGGACGGACCATTTTGTTTTGGATAAACAATTGGTGTGCTCTTCTTTAAGAAAGACTCTTCCTTTTTCTTTCAACATTCCTTTGTTGCTCGTAGTTCTTTGTTTAGCGTTTATGCCTCCTGATACTTTCGCCAACCTTGTTATCATGTCCACTGTTGTTATCTTTGTTCATTTCATGTTTAAGTAGTCATATTGTGATACTTTACAAGGGTAGCTTATGACATAAGAATTCTGACTTTATGTTAGCTAATGTACGTCTTCCATGTTATATCCAAGTTAAGATTCTTAGTAGTTTCTTGGTAAACTCAGAGGTTCATGAGAAAGTCCTGTAAGCTGGAGTCTGGGTAACAAGGGAAATGCTTTGACTTAAGTTGTTTTTCATATGTGCAGCAGATGCTGTCATGGTATTCCTATACTGTGCAGTTAGTCACATTTCAACAGCTGGTATTGTATTGCATGTTGCTGTGAGTCCAAGATGCAGCAGCTTCTCATATAGGATTTATTAGTGCTATTCTTGTAATCTAGGTGAAGCAGTAAGCCTCATTTTTTCTAAGTAATTGTCAGCCTTGATTTTCTTTTTAATTTTGGGTATCATTGTTACTTTTCCTTAATTAAAGCTACCATGCTATTAGCAAGTAAGCCTGTTTCCCTGAGGTAGAAGATATTATTCCCTTAGCCTGGTATCTAAGCTCTTTATTAAAGGGATATGTCTATTTATCTATCTTCTTAATAAAATATTAATATCTGTCCTACCTCCTCCTACCAGATAATCAACATAATTACTTATCATCTCCTTCAGTGTGACAAGCATAAGAATTCAATTTTAATCTTTCAGATTAGTGAACAACATAAGAAAAATGAGCTACGATAGGCATTACCAATTCTTAAGTGACTCTTACCCATTACTAAGGCCACAAACCCTAAATACACTGTGAGGTATTTCTTCTGACTTTTTCACACTAAAATTATTCTCTTTTAATGCATACTGTGTTTTATTCTCATACATTAGAAGAACATGCTTTATGTATAAATGTTGTCAGGGATCCAGATGAAATATAGCTTGCCTTGAAAGTAGACAATTTAAAATGACCATTGATTTATCTTACTAATGCTTTGACATTATCGGTGGTGTTTAACAGTATGAAGTTGCCTTAATCTTTAATGGACACTTGTGGTTGAACCACAGTGAAACTGTGCTTGAGTCTTGGTTTTCTTTAGTCTCTAGGCTATAATTTGAGCAATTTCCTTTCATACAACCATAGATATTTCAAATATCACAGGACAATGACAAATTTTCTCTAAAATAGCACAGTGCACTAATATTTAGCTTATTGTTTACCATGTTAACAGGATATATTATCTAGAGATATATAATTTTCAGCATGACTCTACACCTATTATTCAGACTACTGAAAATCATAAAAACTTGGTTATTATTTTATGCTATACTGTTTAAAAGAATTCTCATTTTAAAAATAATATGACACATATCATGCTTCAAAAAAATCTCATACACCAAGAAGTCAAAGTAATATAATTTATCTCAGGTTATTAAACAATGACACAAATGGGATCAAGCTTGGCCTGGTGCTATTTGTTGTCATATAACCAACAATCATATTAATTTTATCAGAATACCAGACATGACCAAATGACAAAAAAACTCATATTCATTTCATAGGATCTGAGAATAAATTTGATTGTTGATTTCATTAATGTATTTTTACCTGTCTTCCTCAATTTGACTAATGTTGTTGAACACAAAGGTGATTAAAATTTTTGAATGTTCCTAGAGAGGAAGGATATCTAGGTGTGGCTTTCTCTTGTTGAGTGTCATGCAGTTTAACTGATCATTTCATTCCTCAAAGAACGAATGATGCAAATCAAATGATGGGCTAGATATGATGGGCTACTGCTCATTTCTCCAAGAGAGAGAAAGAAGTCCTCTGATGAGACTTTGAATGAGGACATATATAATGCAAAGGGTATCTTACATGGCTACCGCTTTTTAAAACTCAGCATTATAAAATGAATTTGCTGGTTGATAATTAAGCAGTAACTTTATGTCCTCAAAAGATAATCACATCTCTTCTTGAAAATGGTCACTGTTTAAGAGAAGGAGGCAGTGGAATTCTGGTCTAAGAGTGAATTAACAACAGTCTTCATACTACAAAGTGATTAACAATGTTGGTAAACACTGGAAAATGAGTTTGACATGTTTTAAAGATGATTCAAAAAAGAGTTTTCATAGATGGTATCAAGGTGGGAATGATCATTATTTTAACCCAAAGGATAAGGGGGTTACTATTTCTCATTGTCTATCTAGTGGGAGTGAGGATTAGATTGAAAGTTTATGTAGATAACACCCGAATGCTAGAAAACTATCTGGAATATTAATGCATATGACTTAGGTTCAGTTTCAATACCACCTATTCACTGCCATTTTTAGTCCAAAATAGTAATGATTAAAATATGGTATTTTAAGTATGTGTCAATCTTAATGTAAATTATTAGGTATCTTACAAAATAATTTTATTATTTTTTTAATTTATTTTCCTATAATCTGTTTACAATGTGTTTTTCTTTTATTATGCAATT
Source organism: Microtus agrestis (assembly GCA_902806775.1). NCBI lineage: Eukaryota > Metazoa > Chordata > Mammalia > Rodentia > Cricetidae > Microtus > Microtus agrestis. The sequence goes on from CADCXT010004472.1 coordinate 685,446, forward strand.
TCTGCTCTTGAGTTATTCCACAAAATTCTTGTCTTATGTAAATTCTACTACACCAGTTCTACCTGAGTTATAAAAGTTGATTTACCTTGACTATGAAAAAGACTTTTTAGAAGTAATGTGTGCTCTACAACACAAAGTTATTACTCAAAGATTAACCACTAAATTTCAAGATATTATATTTTAATTGATAATAATATAATCTCTACATCTCTAAATTAATTAATTGTACTTTGGGAACTGCTTACTATAATAACAATGCTTTTACTTTCTTGTCTCATGGATGCCGAGTCATGCTTTATTAAATCCATTTTGTTACTCTCAGATGTAACCTTATTTGTTTTGGCTAGACTAATAGGAGGCTGATGGTTATTGTTCATATGAGATTTTATACTAACTATACTGCTGAATATATTACAATGATTTTCTTCCTTCTCTTTTACTTTTGAGCTCTTCAACAAAAAACACTCTGAGTAATAGTGCATTTCAAGTCATTTAGAAATATTTTTATTAATTGGGTAATTTGCCATGATCATCAATTTTAGACATTACTTTGAATTTTAGGTTCAGGAATACTATTTCTTGGTTTGTAGACCTTTGTTTTCTTCAGGAAAAGCACGGGATGAAAAATTTATATATTTCTTTTTCCTGCTTCATAAGGCTTTTTAATTACTTTTCAGTAACTTTAAGGTTATGGTTGGTTATTGGTCCTACATCTTTCTAAAGAGATGTTTCTATAATGAAAATGCCAGAAAGCACAGTTTCTTCCAATAAATCTTTATTTTCCCACAGAGTTCTGTTAGTTCCCCTTTCTACCTTTTGTCTTTCTAGAAAATTCAAATATTTGTCAAGACTAATTCTCCACTGCTAAAAAAACATTTTAAATAGAAGAAAATATCAGTTTGGATCAATTCTTTGAAAAGAAAATGTTCCTTAAATTCTTGCAAATGTTTGAAATTGTAGCAGTTGAAAACTGTGAAATGGGGAGGAGGGGGAGGGAAATTGGAGATGGGGAGGAGGCAGAAATTTTTTCAATGAAAAAAAGAAAAAAGAAAACTGTGAAACAGAGCTAGTTTCATTTCTCATTCAAACAAAGTGAAAGGATAATTTCAATGCAAGATGTAATTCTAGTGGTGGAATACTATTTCTTGGTTTGTAGACCTTTGTTTTCTTCAGGAAAAGCATTGGATGATATAATTCCCTTCCTGTTTAACAGCTGGAAAAGCACAGGTGAAAAAAATTCATTCATTCAATATTTTTTGACATCGTGGGCTAGGATGGAGTCAAATAAAGAAGCAGCAAATGGCTTCCGACTCCAAAGTTTTAGATTTGTTTTACACTCCGTATTTATTGAAATTGTTTAAAGAAGGCTACTTTTTGATCCTTTTTAGTCATCGTTCCTGCAATAGAATTGCCATGAAACTGTGTGTGAAAACACATTTCAAGCATAACTGGGATCTACAACCTACTAATTTCTTTAATATAATTATTCGTTATGGATATGACTTTTTTTAAAAAACTCTGCTATAATGAACATCTGAGATAATCGTTTGATAAAGGAGGAAATGATTATTTTGATTTTGGTGGAGGGTGTTCCCATCATGATTGGCTTACGCTATTACATTAAAACCTGTGGAATACATCATAATGGTACCTCGGGTGGCAATATGGATTCTTCATGATTACTAGGCATCATCTTCAGGATCCTGGTTAATGAACTCAACCCCTGAACTTCCCAACAACACCATATTGTTGGCCACTCTTAATATTTGGGCTTTAGTTAGTACATTCTAGAACCAAATTATAGAAGGGACCTTGCTTGTCTAATGTTAACAAAGCTAAATCAAAAGAACAACAAGTCTAAAAAGTGATGTTTTCATCTCTTCAAGGCAGAAAGCTGCAGTGAGATAACAAAAGAGAGGGGTCTGCTTAGATAGATGCATCTTCCATGTGAGCACGTTTTTGTCTCTGGGCTTAGAGTGAGCTCTCTCCAGGGATGTGCCATTTATTTCCTGTTTTCAGGGAGACAAGGAAAAGACACAGAGCCCTTCTGTGTTCTGTTTCTAATTGAACAGTCCTCAATATTATAGAAAGAAAATGGTTTGGTTCCCTTCAATGTTCATGAAAGGACTTTGGCATTTTACAAATAATGTTTTTATTTATAAATTCATATTGTAGATAAAGAGAGAAACACATATATTATCGTATGAAGGCATAATGGGACTGATAGTTTTATACAAAGAATGGTTTCATTAAAAAAATATCTAGCTGTTCATGCCCATGATTCCTACCTTGAAAAATTATATACTCTGAGTTTTTTTATTGTAATTATTGTTGCAAGATCTCATCCTTATTGGTGGGAATTATCGTACACTCCCCCTGTTATATAAAATTGATCTTTAAAATAGTAAGTAATTAAAGTGATTAAGAAGTATATCTGACAGAAATGTTTGACATTCCACATGCATTAGAAAGCCATGACAATTTTTGAAGATGCTTTGCTAGATATATGATATATGCAAAATGCCTATTATGAATAATTTGGGTCTTTTGGAGTTTAAAATCAACTAAATTGAACAACATGTTCATTATAGCACTATCTTTAACACTGAATATATCTTTCCAATTTACTTAATTACTGAAAGTTGGCACAGTTGAAGTTGTACTAGAAAGGTCAAACACTCAAAAAATACTCAATTAGTCTTTCTAGATTCAAAAGTTCTTTAAATTTTTATAGTTATATATTTATGGCACTTAACAATATCAATAATTAACAAAATTTACAATTGTAAAGAAATACCTTCATCCCAAAGTCAACACGAGTAATTCTGAGGTAAGATCATTAATGAGCACCTCCTTTTCCATAAAAAAAAATTGAGATTGCTTTGGATGTATGAATTATGAAACTTTTTGATGAAGGTACGTGATACTTATTCAAGATTTTCAGGCTAAGTTTAAAATGAAATTGGTAATTATAGTGATCTAGATAATTGGCAGTAATAGGATCTCTTCTAAGATCCATGGCCTCAGTAGGTCCAGGTAATCACCTAGGCTTCAAATCCTGTGTATTATTTCCTGTTGAGTGGAACTTAAGTACAATTAGAAAACTATTGGTTACAATTAATATATTGAGTGCCATTATTGCCACTTTAGGGATAGCTTGGTATCCTTGTTATTGTTATCATTCATAGACATAAAACTTTTTGAAATTATGAAACCCAGCCCTTAGGAATGGATGAGTGTTTTGGGTCAAATTCTGATCAAATCTCCCAAATCACACTTTCTATCAGTAGCCACACTGGGATGTAGGTGAGTGATATTTGTACTATCCATTTTGTCCTCCAACATAATCTCTCTGACATAATTCTTAGTCCTATAGTGGCTGGCTTGCTTGCAGGAGCACTTCCTACCACTCACTTCTACTCACATGGGACTCCACCTTTTGATATGGACCCACCACCCACTTAGCACTTTCTGACAACAATCTCAGCCTTACTTTACAGCCCAGCTCCATTCTTTTATGACAATTGATCATCCATCAAGCCACTCTCTCACAGAAACTCCATAGCCACCACACTTGCATAAAATACATATTAGGCAACAGCAACCAAAGAATGCCAGAACCAATCAACAAAGACAAGACCATATACCAACCCATAGAATTACCTCGACCATTATAACTCTGCATGCCTAGATTCTAGCACAAAAGCACAAACAAAAATATCTAAGACAATATTCCTCCAGCAGAATCAGTAGCCCTTTTACTGTATACCTTGACAAGACAAATATAGCTAAAGTTGAGGCAAGTTCTTCAAATAACAATTATGATTCTGTTCAATAACCTAAAGGCACTATTAATGAATTTCTTAATGAAATCTAAACATACAAGCACCTGAATGAAATGATTTAAAACTTGAAAGTAGAATTTGGCAACAGAGAGAATCAGTAGAGAAAAGCCAAGTTAAAATAAAATAAAATAATGAAAAATTTAGGATGTCAAACAAAACTTCAGGGGTAAACTTCACAAACAGATTAGAAGATATGAAAGAGGAGGTCTCAAATTGAAAACAACATAGAAAAAATGGAAAATCTCTGTTAGAAAAATATTGAATATAAAAAATACAGACATAAAACTCTTAGAAAATCTGTGACACCATGAAAAGACCAAATCTATGATAATAGAAATAAAAGAAAAATGCCAAGATGAAAGGCACAGTAAATATTATTTTAAGATAACAATTGGAGAAAATTCCCCTAACCTAAAGATGAAGATGCCCAGCAAGCTATAAAAATGCATAGGCTTCTAAACAGAATCACAAAATAAATTTCTCATGACAATAATAAAAAATAAAGTACAGAACAAAGAAAGGATATTAAAAGCTACAAGGGAAAAGAACCATGTTACAAGGAAATGAAAGTCCATTAAAATAATGGGATTCCAACTTCAAATGGAGAATCGGAAAGGCGGAAGGATCTAGAAGGATGTTCTATGGAGTTTGAGCAAAGACAGATGCAAGACCAGACTACTATGCTCAGCAAAAGTTTCATGGGAAAATACAAAACAGAACAAAACCAAAAAACTCATGATATCTAAAACAAGTTATAAAAGAAGAACTTATAAAAGAAGTTCTATAAGTATCGCAATCCTATATTTTAAGATATTCTACAAAGATATAGGAACAAAACCACCATAGTATCAGCATACAAAGAGACATGTTGATCAATGAAATCTAATGAAAAATATAGATGTAATTCTAAATAGATATGGACACCTAATTTTTTAGAAAGAAGCAAAAATACACATTTGAGTATGATGATATCTGCCACAAATTGTGCTGGTCAAACAGGATGGGTGCACATAGAAGAATGTAGTATGTAGAAATGCATCCATCAACCTACACAAAAGCTCAACTTCAAATGTATTGCCAATTTCAATATAAGACTACTTGCAATGACTCAGATAGAAGAGAATTGGGGGATAGGCTTGAGCTCATAGGCACAGGAAAAGACTTGATGATCTAGAAACTGAAAATGCAGGCCAAAATGAAACCAAATAGTAATAAATGACACCAAAAAGTTTATGTACTGCAAGCAATAGCACTCTAGTGGAATAGCAGGCTACAGAATGGAAAAAAATCTTTATCAATTACATACCTAATAGAGGGTTTCTATTTAAGTATGTATAAATAACCACAAAAATTGTACAATAGAAAACAAATAATTCAATTAAAATGGGAAATTATCTAAGCATAGAATTCTCAAAGATGAAATTCTCAAAAGATGAAACACAAAGGACAAACACTGAAAGAAATGTTCAAGATCCTTAGTTATCAAGGGAATACAAACTAAACCTTCTTTGTGATTTCATTTTACACAACTCAGAATAGCTAAGCAATAAAACAAAAGACTGCTTACTGTGCCAGGATGTCGGGAATGGGCAATACTTATTTACTGTTATTAGGAGGGTAAACATATATAGACACTGTGGAAATCAGTGTTGCTTCCACAGGAAGGTGTAGATAGATCTGTATCAAGACCCAGCTATACCACTCTTAGTTGAGTACCTAAAAGACGCTACATCATATCTTGGAGATACTAGCTCATCCATTGTCTTTGCTGTTCCTTTTATATATTCATAACTTGGAAACAGCCTAGATATATATCAACTGATGTATGGATAAGGAAATTGTGGTGCATTTACATAAAGATAATATTATTCATTTGTTTAAAAATGTGCAAATGAATGGATGGAGCTAGAAAAATACATTCTGATGGAGGTAATCCACACTCAAAAGGACAAATAATATATGTTTTGACATATCTAGGGATATTGGATTTTAAGCCTTCAATGTGAGTACTAATACATATATAATCACAAATGTTAGGTATCAGATAACATAGAAAACAACTGAAATCATTTGTGAGATGTAAAAATAATTAAAACATTTCATATGACTTTAATGAACATTACAAGATTGTTTTATCATTGAGGTATTCACACTCTTATCTAATGTAAATATGTCAGTATTCAACTAGTATAACACAGTATACCATTCACAGATAATACGGATTCAATCTCTCTACCATAATATTACTATTTAAAAGCCATAGCTATTAAACAATGAGCAAACTGACTTGATCTGTAGTACAAGAGAGATCCTCTGTCAAAATAATTTATGTCTATATCTGCCCATCAAGTCTCCAATGCTTAGAGTTTGACATTTGATCTTTTGAAGATGTTCTGTAAGGAGTTGTCTTGTAGTTTATAATCACAGAGAACCTTTAAACCTGAGGATGTGATCTGTGTAGAAGAATCATTATTATTGCTTTGCTTCAGTTTGCTCCTTCTGTTTCAATCTCTGTGCTGCTAATTGGTCTGTTAAAGCCAACTGGATAAGGTCCTTTAATAAATCTAGGCCACCAGGCAGTTTCCAAGGCAATGAAGCATGCCTTCCTCCCAAATAGGAAATGGAATATTCAAGGAGAAAGGAAAATTTGGGTAGCACTGGTCACCTGAGGCTGTTTGTTGACTTACTATCTAAATATGGATCTGGGGGGCTTCAAAAAGTATTACATGTCTATTATTATGCTCAATTATTTTGATTAAAAATGGCATTAATGCAATAATGCATTAAGATAGCACACAAGTAGAAGCTATTTCTGAGCAGTAATAATATCATAAATCTGCAATGTCAGATACTCTCTACAAAGATGCTTATTTGAGAAAAAAGTGTCCTTCAAAATAAAGATTAAAATTTTCCTTTTAGTTATTAAATTTTCACATTATAATCAATTAACATTTATCTTTTCTTTCCTCAAGCAAATCCCATATCTAATTTAATACATAGTAAATGTATACAATATTTTTAAAAGACCAACTTGAACTTGAATAAAATATGCATTATAAAATACAGCACCATCTTAAATGCTTTCATTTTACAATTCAAAATTTTACCTTGTGCTAAGAGAGAGATAAAAATTGCTAATTTTATGTTCAAAATAATCTGATGTTTATTATTATTTTCTCACCACACAATACACTCTATCAATTTTTATTTTTTAAAAAAATTAATTAAGTAAGTAATATTGTGTGTGTGTGTCTGTGTGTGTGTGTGTGCCTGCATGAATATTATGACAAATATGTGAGGTGATTTTTCAGGAGTTCATTCTCTCCTATTATCATCTGTGTCTTGAGGACCCACTTAAGTCATCAATGAAGTGTTTTTCCTTGCTGAATAATCCTGGTGACCTGAAATATTTTTATGCAAGTATTTGTAATAAAAATAAAAGTGTTCTTGTCAAATTTATACAGCATATTTTGAGAAACTAGAATCGTAATTCTTGTGATGTGTTTCCTCACCTCCATTCCTAATACCATTTCTGGTAGGTACATAGTCATTGCTCTTCTTCAGTCTCCATTTGAAGCAAGTCAAATTAATGAAATAGTAGTTTACAGAAAACATAGAAATAATAATAAGCAAGCAATTCACTTTTTATACATTAAAGTTTGTGCTAGAGAGATGTCTCAGTAATTAAGAGCATTTATTGCTCTTTTGGAGGCTGAAATAACTGCCAGCACACCTGATGAAAAATAACACACGACAATCTCCTCTTGCCTCAAAATGTATGCACAGTCATATACACATACATATACATATACAAATACACATACATGCACATATACATACATATTTGCTCTTGCAGTTATTTTTTGAGATTTTTTTTTGCATTTATAGTATTCTACCTCAACCTGTACCTGCTTCAACTCCCCCTCTGTCCCTCCAAATCCCTCTCAAATTCATACCTCTATGCTCTGAGAATGGATTGTAGAGACAGGACCATAAAATTTATTAGCATTTGATAGGTGCTGTGGGAGGGAGACTCAGTTTTAATTATGTGAGCACTGGAGGTGGATCACACTCCAAGTCAGTTCCCTCAAAGTCAGTTGTAGTTGGACACACCAACTGGAATTTATGAAGAAGAGGAGAAAAAAGAACTCCCAAATTTGGGTAGAAAGGGAGAAAGAGTCTAAGTGAGGGAACTGGGGAAAGGTAGTGAATATGATCAAAATACATTATATGAAATCCTCATTGAATTAATAAAAATAGTATTAATAAGCAATGCACAGAGAATATGATATTTCAGAAATTTCATACCCAAAGGGACCACATACACTTTACTCCTCTTCTTAAAAATCAGAGATCATTGCCAAAGAGGAAGTTGAAAAAATAATAAGTGCCAGAGGTAGTTAATGGGTATCTTCTAGACATAACAGGGCACCTGTAAGTGTGAACTCATGTAGCTGTGGCAGAATACACAAATCTCTGTGAGTCCAGGTCAGGCTAAATCTCAGCATGTAGAATCAAATTGGGCACATAATTCCTCTATATCCAAGGAGCAATTGACAACTGTTTGTTGTAGAGAGAGGAAGAAAAGTTTTCTCTAAAAGTTTAGCTCCTGGTAGTCTGAGCATTCTCAACTGGAAGACAAAGTATCCAAGAATATATATCTGAGTAGATCAAATTGGTCTTGATGGACAGAAGAATTTTGATAGGAAAAGGGAATGGGTCTGAGATTTGTTAGGGAGAAAGCAATGAATTTGATGAAAACATGTATAAACTTCTCAAAAGAAATTAACATAAAACAATATGTATATAAGACAAGTCAGGAACAAATAGCTGTATTGATTCTATTTATTTCGAAGAACTAAGTTTGTGCTAGGGTGACAGAAAGCATATTAGCAGGAGTACCTGTATGTGGGTTTACTGTACCAAGGAGCACATCAATACTTCAAGAGAATAGCACACATCCTCTATGTTTGTTGTAGTCGTAACATAAGTGTACATAGCTATCAACACTATTTCACTGGATACATTATGTTGTTATTTTATTGTAGTAAGTAATACTTCTTAAAAAGTACTTTGGGGGCTCTGATTCCAGCCTACTCCCTCAGAGATCCCAGATTTGCACCCAGACCTGCAGAGGTCCTGGCTCAGACCTACTCCCTCACTGGTTGCTTCCTTGTACCTGCTCCTGTGAAGCTGGCTGCCTCAGGCTTTCTCTGTCAGAGATGACTGGCTGAAACCTGTTTCCATAGAATGTCCCTGTCCTTGTCCCACTCCCACAGAGGTCCCTGACTTGGGACCAATTCCACAGAGGTCTCTGGTGCCAGCCTTTTCCTGCAGAGGTAACAGAATTAACATAGTAAAAATGGCAATCTTATAGTAAAAAAAGAAATCACAGATTCAGTGCAATGCCCATGAAATCCCAGCAAAATTCTTCACAGACATCGAAAGAACAGTATTCAACTTTATATGGAAAAGCAAAGAACCCAGGATAGCCAAAACAATCCTATACAATAATAAGGACCTTTGGGGATTCCTGTGCTCTAGGGTGGCTCCTAGGGGGAACCTGGTGGCGACTAATGTGACCACCACGGGGGGGAGGAGAGACCACGTGTTTCTCCTTTGGGACCTCACAGAAATACTCTGTGGGAGTGGTCCTGACCCTCTCCAGGCATGCTAACCTGGCATGCTGGGATTTGGAGTCCAGACCAAAGCAACTACCAGGTCAGGGAGGCTGAGATGGATGCTAGGAGCTAGGGACTATGCCATCAATTTAACATTCCAGACTCTTTGGATATAGGGATTACAGGAAATTGAATCTGGACCACTTCCACAGGGTATTTATGTGAGCTCCCAAAGGAGAAACACGTGGTCTCTTTCCTCTCCCCACCAATGGTAGTCACATTAGCAGCCTCCCAGTTCCCCCTTGGGCCAGGAATCCCATTAAAACTGGATATTTCTTAATTTGGCTTGTTGTAATTTGGCTTTATTGGAACTTTTGCTTCGGCAGAGAGCTTGCATTAGGAAAAATTCCAGTTATCAAGCAAGAATTGAAGTTCAATATTTATATCTATTTTATCTTTTATCATAGCTAAGGAAAACTATAATTATAATTATCTATTCTTCAACTCCACCAAAGACTCCAGAAGGATATAATATGACCTAATTTAACACAAAGTGCATTGTAAGCAATTTCCACAACTCTAGAATTGACAGGGAAATCTCGTTGCCTGGACAGTCACCCAAAGTTTGTCTGTACCCTTCGGGCACCCAACTTTAGCCTACATGCCCATAGTATCCAGCAGACTTTTCCGCAAAGCAGGAAATTTCAAAGACAGTTCTGCCTATATTGGCACTTGTTCAGTCACTTTCTTCTGTGTACTACAGGATGTCTGCAGACTCAGGAACCAGGAACCCGGAAGAACTGTCTCATCATCTTTAGGCAGCTTCAACAGTTAAAAAACAAACAAACAAACAACTCCATGTTAAGAAAAAGGTAGTTTTAGGCAATGATTATTAAGTAATTCATTTATAACTTTGAATTGATAGTAGCGTAAAATTCTTTCTTATCATGACCAAATCTTTTGGTTTGTTTTCCAACACCACAAAAAAAAATTAAAATACTTTAAATGAAAAACAAAGCAGATGTTACTTTTCAGTTTCACTCCCCAAAAGGAAAAAAATAGAATCTACTTCATTATCCTAGCAAAAGACTAGTCATAAGGTGGAGACTAATATGATTTATGAAATTATGGTGAAACAAGATATGATAGATAAGATACTTCTATATCCCACAAAAACATGTTTTTCTTAAAAGTAAAGGAGAAATCATGGAGCCTTCTGTTGTCCTGTGGGAAGTATCTAATCATGGGCTAAAGTAATAGTTGCAAAATAAGAACCATTACCTCTGCCATTAAGTATTAACTTGATTTATATATTCTCGTGCAGGAAAGGTCATTCTTTGGTTTTCTGTTACAGGCCTCTGTGTAAGCAATGATATGCTGACAGTTCCAATACTGAATAGAATTTTGTACTTCCTAAAGGAGTAATTGTATTATCATGAAAAATCACTTTTCCTGTTGAAATATTTGAATACAGAGCTTGTAATTTATCACAACCCTGAAGAGCAATGGAATTATAGAATAATAAAGTATGTACTGTATTTTGTTAATACTTCATGTCTTCCACTGGAAGATAATATTTAATTATTTTTTAACTGATGTGATTTTTTTCCAATTTAACATGAGGAATTACAAGTCCTTTATTAGAGGGAGATATTTTAAGCCAAAGACAATGAGATTAAGTTAAATTATTGAGGAAAATGAGAAATGCCATTCCCTGAGTATTATATAATTGGGTTTGATGACTTTTAATTGATTTTTAAGTATATTTTTAAGTACAGTTTAAATTTGACACAATATTCTGAATTGAGTTTTAGGCAGCTATTAAACTGAAAATTAGGTAGTCATAATAAGGTTACTGCTCCTCATTCTTGAATGAAACGTACCCATTTCATAGGATTGTCATAAAGTTTAAATAAGCTAATGTTTTTAAACATGCTAGGATCGTGCGTGCTTAATGAACAGAGAATTATGTGTTAGCCTTTTACATTTGGTTTTGTTGGAAAAGACACAATTAACTACTGAATATTGTCTAGTGCTGCTAGGAAGAAAAATATTACAGGAGAAAACGAAAACTTAAACATTGCTTAAAACTTTTTTTATTCTTTCTTATTTTATTTTAGCTTTTTTAAAAATTTATTTATTTATTAAAGATTTCTGTCTCTTCCCCACCGCTGCCTCCCATTTCCCTCCCCCTTCCCCAATTAAGTCCCCCCTCCCTCGTCAGCCCAAAGAGCAATCAGGGTTCCCTGCCCTGGGGGAAGTCCACCTCCATCCAGGTCTAGTAAGGTGAGCATCCAAACTGCCTAGGCTCCCACAAAGCCAATAGGTGCAGTAGGATCAAAAACCCATTGCCATTGTTCTTGAGTTCTCAGGAGTCTTCATTGTCCGCTATGTTCAGCGAGACCGGTTTTATCCCGGGCTTTTTCAGACCCAGGCCAGCTGGCCTTGGTGAGCCTAGATGCCCTTCAATTGAAGAATGGATGAAGAAAGTATGGAATATATACATATTAGAGTATTCCTCAGCAGTAAAAAACAAGGACTTCTTGAAGGTTGCAGGCAAATGGATGGAAATAGAAAACACTATTCTGAGTGAGGTAAGCCAGACCCAAAAAGAGGAACATGGGATGTACTCACTCATATTTGGTTTCTAGCCATAAATAAAGGGCATTGAGCCTATAATTCGTGATCTTAAAGAAGCTAAATAAGAAGGAGAACATTGCTTAAAACTTAAAGCTATGGAATTGACAGTATTCTAAGAAGCATGAAACATTGGAGAACTCTTCTAATTAATTAATTCAAATATTTTTTAAACTGTATTCAGTACCATCTCCAGAATCTCCTATGAAGCTAGCCAGAGTCAGTGAATACTTGTGGAACTGAACTGAGACATTTTATTATGCCCCAAAGTTAGAAATAAAAGTCTATTTCTAACCAAACAGTTATAATTGTACCAATATATATATATAAAGGTTTTTAAATTGTTTCATGAATGATTACTACAAATATCAGAAAGGCAACCCTTGAATTATATACTGCCCTGATACAAAAAGAACCACTCAAACTATGCCGTAGATTTGTACAGAATAAAGAGAAGGCAGCATTAAATAATTCAGTTTAGGTTTGAAACAAATGAGAAAGTATGATAAACTTAAGAAAAAATGTTGTCAACTTTTTCTTTTGAATTTGCATCAATGAAAAAATAAATAATTTTGATCCTTGTCTAGTTAAGTTTATCAATGGTTCTATCTTCCTAATTTCCACTTTTCTTGTCTCAGTATTCAAAAAATGACCAATAAGAATAAAGGTCACTGAACAATTTACAATGAAAAGTTTTGCTCCTTCCCTGACAGTTCATTTTAATTTTATTTTTGAGAGTTATTATAATTCCATCATTGCTCTTTTCCATTTCCTCCCTACACACCCTCCCTTATATTCCTCCTTGTTCTCATCCAAATTCAAGGCCACTTTTTCATTAATTGCTATTACATTCATATATGTATGTGCATATATTATTAATATAACCTTCTCTTTCTGTGTAATGTTACTTGCATGAATGTTTGAAGGGCGATCATTTGGTATTGGTGCGCCCTTCACGGAGAAAGATTATTATTCTCACTTGCAGCATTCCATTTGTGCCTGCACTTGTTTTTATAGGGTTGAGGCCTCATAATATTCCCCATCTACTTTGGCCTGCCTAATGTAATCCTTGTTCAGCTCATGGTTAGGCAGTTATGTTGGTAACATTTTAATAGATGTAGCTTCTGACATATGTAAGAGACATAATCTCAGAAAAATTTCATGACCCTCTGATTCTTACAATCGTACTATCCACGACCTTTTGCTAGTCTAAGAGGAAGCAGTTGTTTTGTGTATGCATCCTTTGGGACTGACAACTCTACATGTTAATTAGTGTGGTTTTCAGTCATTGGATCTCCATTTTGTCACAAAGAAAAGTTTCCTTGGTGAGGGAATAAGTACACAAATTTAGAATGTAGTTAGGGATTGTACTGATTTAGAAGTGATGGATGTAAATTCTCCTCTGAGATCCATGAATTCAGCAACCCTGAGTAGTTGTTTAGTTTTTATGAGCCAGGAGTAATTTCCTCTATGTTGAGTAGGTCTTCTAGCCAACTAGAGAGGCTGGCTGGATTTATGACACAGGATATATTTTTCATACATGCACAATGTGCCTTGTAACTTCATATCTCTCACATGGGATATATTTACCTTCTGCAATATTTCAACCTGGGAAATCTATGACTATTCTTTGGTGAAGTAACACATATTTGAAGGGTCAGTTGACCAAATAGGAAGAATGTTGCTATAACTTTGTGAGTCTCAATGAATGTGACTTATCCTTAATACAAAGTAACTTTCCTAATCTACTTGTTCTTTCCTCAATCTATTTTCCCTACGTTTTAGTGTTAATCAAAAATGATTATCCATATTGTGAACCTTAATTTGGATACGGTTTTTTGTCAAATTCTAGTTTGTAGCACATTTTATGCATGATAAATGATAAATCAAAATAAACACTCAATTATTTTCTATACAAAGGCTTGTATGTTATCAATAAATTAATGACTCCTAAGTAGTTAGTGAGGATATACTGGGATTATATAGTTCGACAGACTATGAAGAATTTTTGGTTTAGAAGATGGCAATGCAACCTTTAACATATGACTCCCAGGGTGACTATTTTCATCCATTTGTTTTCCCATATTAGCTTGTAAGGAATTGGACAGTACACAGAAAAAAAGAGACCTAGGCAAGCAAAGGGTGTAGAAAAGTAGGAAACCTAGGCCAATGGTAGCATTAAATGTTTTGGTCTGCTGCATTTGCCCATGGACAAACATTTGATCAGTAAATAATATCAAAGGTCATTTCAAATAGAATGTCCATCTCTTCAGATAAAGGTAAACTTGAAATCACTGAAGTATTCTTTTTAAAGTTTTTAAAGTATAAAATAAAAAATGAAAAATTCAAGTAAGTTTTACATAGGAGAAACTACAAAGTAACTGAAAATAAAATAATTTAATGATATATATTACATTTGCTCCTTCACAGAAGCAAGAAAAAAGAGCTATTACTTTGAACTGCACTAAAATTACCCATTGAGTGACATTAACCTGCAATATAAAAGAACTATAAAGCTATTTTCTAAAGTTACTGCTGCTATTGTTCCTGTAGCAATTTCAATCTATTACTAAATATTGAAGTCAAGTATGACAGAGGAAACTGATCTTTTTCAGTAGTCAAAATAATTTTCTATGATACATTCTCCAAAAGCTTTATGATTACCTTGAATATTTACTTCAGTTACAGAATCTAAATCTACATTGATTTTATACTAACAGGCATTGGATTTATACTAGCAATACATATAATGAAAATCAAATATTTCTGTAGATTGCCATGAGAAAATGAAACTGACTCATAATATATGATTTAAAACAGTATCAATAAAACTATTTGAGACATTATAACTGAAAATTAAATTTGAATAGTGGTATATATATTTTTATTTGAAAAATGTAAAATCACATATGTAATACATTTAAAGTATATGAAAAGACATGAGAAGTATTGTAAGAGCAAGCAATACAGAGATTAAGGTAGAAGATTTTGGTGATTATATTATCTTATCACTTTAATATATAGCTTTGGAGGTGAGTAATCACCCACAATATGTCCTTAATGTTTTGAGATTTACAAGGCTTAAGTCTAAAAGTAAGTATTAAAAGATAGAAAGCAAAGTGTATTTAACAGTATTTCATGTTGATGGGAGCTGTTAGAACATAGACATGTGTTAAATGTTAAATCCTATCCATTATTGCCTATTATGCTAATTTTTACAATTACATATTTTTCCTTTTATTGAAAATAGATTTTTCTTTCTCAAATACTATATCTCTATTATACTTTCCCAGCACTCTGCTCCTCTTAGACCCTCCCCATCTCCGCTCTGATCCAAATCCATACCATTTATATTTCTCATTTGAAAACAAACTTGCTTCTAAGAGATAGCAAAATATAATAAGATAAAAAAAAATCCTAGCACACATCTATAGAACATTCCACCCAAAAAGGAAAGAATACACCTTCTTCTCTGCAGCTCATGGAACTTTCTCGAAAATTGACCACATACTCGGAAACAAAGAAAACCTCCACAGATACAAAAAAATATCAGTGTCCACCTGTGTCTTATCAGATCACCATGGACTAAAGCTAGAAGGCAACAACAATGCTACCCCCAGAAAGCCGACAAACTCATGGAAATGGAAGAGTCAACTACTGAACCACACCTGGGTCAAGGAAGAAATTAAGAAAGAAATTAAAGTCTTCCTTGAATTTAAAGAAAATAAAGAGACAACATACTCAAACCTATGGGACACGTTGAAAGCAGTGCTAAGAGGAAAGTTCATAGCACTAAGTGGCCACATAAAGAAAACAGAGAAAGCATACATTGAGGACTTAACAGCACACCTGAAGGCTCTAGAAAAAAAAAAAGAAGCAGATGTGCACAGGAGGAGTAGAAGACTGGAAATAATCAAACTGAGGGCAGAAATCAACAAAATAGAAACACAGAAAACAATCCAAAGAATCAATGAAACAAAAAGTTGGTTCTTGGAGAAAATCAACAAGATCGACAAACCCCTATCTAAACTAATTAAACGACAGAGAGAGAACACTCAAATAATTAAGATCAGAAATGAAAAGGCGGACATAACCACAGACACAGAGGAAATTCAGAGAATGATTAGATCTACTACAAAAGCCTGTATGCCACAAAACTGGAAAATGCAAAAGAAATGGACAGTTTTTTAGATAAGTACCATATACCAAAGCTAAACCAAGACCAGGTGAACAATCTAAATAGACCTGTTAGTTGCAAAAAACTAGAAAATGTTATCAAAAACCTCCCCTCCAAAAAAATCCCAGGACCAGATGGTTTCAATGCAGAATTCTATCAGAACTTCCAAGAAGAGCTAATACCTATACTCCTTAATATATTTCACAATATAGAAACAGAAGAGTCATTGCCAAATTCCTTTTATGAAGCCACAGTTACCCTGATACCAAAACCACACAAAGTCCCTATCAAGAAAGAGAATTACAGGCCTATCTCACTCATGAATATCGACGCAAAAATTCTCAATAAAATACTGGCAAACCGTATCCAAGAACACATTAGAAAAATTATCCATTATGATCAAGTAGGCTTCATCCCAGAGATGCAGGGCTGGTTCAACATACGCAAATCTCTCAATGTATTCCACCATATAAATAAACTGAAAGAAAAAAACCATATGATCATTTCATTAGATGCTGAAAAAGCATTCGACAAAATTCAACACCCCTTTATGATAAAGGTATTGGAGAGACTAGGGATACAGGGTCATACCTAAATATAATAAAAGCTATTTACAGCAAGCCCACAGCTAACATTAAATTGAACGGAGAAAAACTCAGAGCCATCCCACTAAAATCAGGAACAAGACAAGGATGTCCACTCTCTCCATACCTCTTCAATATAGTGCTTGAAGTTCTAGCAATAGCAATAAGACAACATAAGGGGAACAAGGGGATTCGTATTGGAAAGGAAGAAGTTAAGCTTTCGTTATTTGCAGATGATATGATAGTATACATAAGCGACCCCAAAAACTCTACCAAAGAACACCTACAGCTTATTAACACCTTTAGTAGCGTGGCAGGATACAAGATCAACTCCAAAAAGTCAGTGGCCTTCCTATACACTAAGGATAAGGAAGCAGAGAGGAAAATCAGAGAAGCATCACCTTTCACAATAGCCACAAATAGCATAAAATATCTTGGGATAACTCTGACCAAGGAAGTGAAAGATCTATTTGACAAGAACTTTAAGTCTTTGAAGAAAGAAATTGAAGAGGATACCAGAAAATGGAAGGATCTCCCCTGCTCTTGGATTGGGAGGATCAACATAGTAAAAATGGCAATTCTACCAAAAGCAATTTATAGATTCAATGCAATCCCCATCAAAATCCCATCAAAATAATTCACAGATCTGGAGAAGACAATAATCAACTTCATATGGAAAAACAAAAAACCCAGGATAGCCAAAACAATCTTATACAATAAAGGAACGTCTGAAGGCATTACCATCCCTGACTTCAAACTCTATTACAGAGCTACAGTATTAAAAACAGCTTGGTACTGGCATAAAAACAGAAAAGTCGACCAATGGAATCGAATAGAAGACCCTGACTTTAACCCACAAACCTATGAACACCTGATTTTCAATAAAGGAGCTAAAAGTATACAATGGAAAAAAGAGAGCATCTTCAACAAATTGTGCTGGCAAAACTGGATGTCAATCTGTAGAAGAATGAAAATAGATCCATATCTATCACCATGCACAAAACTCAAGTCCAAGTGGATTAAAGACCTCAATATCAGTCCGAACACACTGAACCTGATAGAAGAGAAAGTGGGAAGTACTCTACAACACGTGGGCACAGGAGACCACTTCCTATGTATAACCCCAGCAGCACAGACAGTAAGGGCCTCATTGAATAAATGGGACCTACTAAGACTGAGAAGCTTCTGTAAAGCAAAGGACACTGTTGCTAAGGCAGAAAGGCAACCCACTGACTGGGAGAAGATCTTCACCAACCCCACAACTGACAAAGGTCTGATCTCCAAAATATATAAAGAACTCAAGAAACTTGACCGTAAAAGGCTAATCAACCCAATTATAAAATGGGGCACTGAGCTGAACAGAGATCTCTCAACAGAAGAAGTTCAAATGGCCAAAAGACACCTAAGGTCATGCTCAACTTCATTAGGGATCAGGGAAATGCAAATCAAGACAACTTAAAGATACCATCTTACACCTGTCAGAATGGCGAAAATAAAAAACACCAATGATAGCCTTTACTGGAGAGGGTGTGGAGAAAGGGGTACACTCATCCATTGCTGTTGGGAATGCAAACTTGTGCAACCACTTTGGAAAGCAGTGTGGAGGTTTCTCAGGAAATTCGGGATCAACTTACCCCTGGACCCAGCAATACCACTCTTGGGAATATACCCAAGAGAGGCCTTATCATACAACAAAAGTATATGCTCTACTATGTTCATAGCAGCACTGTTTTTAATAGCCAGTACCTGGAAACAACCTAGATGCCCTTCAATTGAAGAATGGTGAAGAAAGTATGGGATATATACATATTAGAGTACTACTCAGCAGTAAAAAACAAGGACTTCTTGAAATTTGCAGGCCAATGGATGGAAATAGAGAACACTATCCTGAGTGAGGTAAGCCAGACCCAAAAAGAGGAACATGGGATGTACTCACTCATATTTGGTTTCTAGCCATAAACAAAGGACATTGAGCCTATAATTCGTGATCTTAGAGAAGCTAAATAAGGAGAACCCCCCAAAAAAACATATAGGCATCCTCCTGAATATTAACCTTCATCAGGCGATGAAAGGAGATAGAGACAGAGACCCACATTGGAGCACTGGACTGAAATCTCAAGGTCCAAATCATGAGAAGAAGTAGAGAGAGCACGAGCAAGGAACTCAGGACCGCGAGGGGTGCACCCACACACTGAGACAATGGGGATGTTCTATCGGGAACTCACCAAGGCCAGCTGACCTGGGTATGAAAAAGCCTGGGATAAAACCGGTCTTGCTGAACATAGAGACACTGAGGACTACTGAGAACTCAAGAACAATGGCAATGGGTTTTTGATCCTACTGCACGTATTGGCTTTGTGGGAGCCTAGGCAGTTTGGATGCTCACCTTACAAGACCTGGATGGAGGTGGGTGGTCCTTGGTCTTCCCACAGGGCAGGGAACTCTGATGGCTCTTTGGGCTGTCAAGGGAGAGGGACTTGATTGGGGGAGCGGGAGGGAAATGGGAGGCGGCGGTGGGGAAGAGACAGAAATCTTTAATAAATAAATAAATAAATAAAATAAAAAGAAATCCTAGCACAATGAAAAGGAAACAAATAAATAGAAGAAAAGAGCCCAAGTAAAATCACAAGAAATATCGGTTCTATTTACACTTTTAGGTTTTGAAGTGTTCATTTGTTTTCTCTCACTGTTCATGTTTTCATAGATTTCTGTAATGGATTTATTCATTTCTATTATATTTATAAAGCCTACTTTAAGGTGCCTGTCTTGTGAGTCAGATGTGTTTCAATTCCCTGGTGTACTGTAGTAGGTTTGCTGGGTTCTAGTGGAGACACATTTTCCAGACAGTTAACTGTCTTCTTATTCTGGTGACTGTGCATCTGGCTTTGGTAAGGTGTTGATATCTGGTCTTTTTTTCTTAGGTGAGTGTTTAGTTCCTCGGAATCTGTTTGTTTCTCTAGGTCTCAGATTCTGTGTATTCTTAAGGGCTGAGGTCTTAGATTCATGTTCTTCATAAAGGGAGCAGTGGTAGACGACTCACTACTAAAATGTTAATTGTATGCTTGCTTACTCAAGTTACCACTATTTATTTCTTTTGACCATTAAATAAGGGTATACTTTATTACCAAAAATTGATTTTTATCCTGGTTCTTTTTATTAGTATTATCTAATAGAAAATGTTCAGAGGCCTGGAAAACAGAAACTTCATGTAAATTAATCATAAGTGGTAAGATTTATAACAATGAGTACATACCAGATAAGTAGCTGGTTAATACAAAGGAGCAGTTAACAGTTTAAATTCTTGAAATGTACATGTAAGGGTGAATGGTGGGAGATAGGAAGGAATTTGATATTTTACTTCTGAACGTAGAAACTGGTTCATCATTGTACATCTTTTTCTTCCACCAGCAATATTTTAGCATGAAAATGGGAATCATTAAGTAGTAGTTCTTGTTACAGAGTCTCTGTAAGAGACCCCCTCAGTTTATTTTGAAGACCTTATATTATTGCAAGAAAGTTTGAAAAATATCCTCAAAAATTAAGGAAGGAAAGAATGAAATCAAGGAAGGATGAAATTCTGATATGTTTATTTGATATCTAAATTGAAAAACTTTTATCATTTTATTTCTTAATTTACTAATGAGATGTGGGAGTGTTTTCTTACAGTTGTTTTTTTTTTATAATTCTGTACTGAAAATCTTTCAAACACTGATTAGCCTTGATATTGTTTTTCTGCAAGTTTTCAGTCTTACTTCAAGGACTGCATTCTAGTTCTGATGGATATATATATATATATTATAAAATTATGAAATGGATCTTTCTTGATCCTTTTCTATACATCATGCCTACCCAAGTCATCCTCTCTATTTTTGTTTTGTCCTCAGTCCACTCAGGACTCCACACTATATCAAGCACATACAGACAATAGCATAAATAACACAATCTGAAGGGGGTGGTGAGTTTGTTAGGAACGATAGTTAAGCTGATCTAACGTTTACACTGTATCCATATTGTATAACATAGAAATTCTGTTCTAATATGTCTCTTTTCTTCATGTTGCACTACTAAGGATAATAAAGAACACCGATTCCATACTAGCATCAGTATGTGATAGTTGAAGTAGAATGGCTAATGAAATATGATTGTAAATTACAGTTTAAAAGAAGGATCATTACACATTATCTTCTCTTCATTTTCATTTGGTTTCTCAAAGTTGAAGTCCATGCCCCAGGAAAGCATATAATGGCTTACAAATTTAAAAAAAGTTGATATTATAATTTTAAACCTTTTTATTTTTCTATCTTTGGTTTTGAAATATCGCTATATCATTCATCAAGACATAAGCATAGTTCCCTATAACTCTATACACATGTAATTTAATTCATCTTATAAAGCAGGCCCAAAGTGAGATGTTTTTGTGAACATTAGGAAACTATATATAAATGTAGGGTGTTATTCAATTCAGAAAGAAAGAATGAAGACCTGCTTATTGCCACAGTGGCTTGACCGTAGTTTTTGTCATAGAGGTGGGAAATTAATTACAGTTCCCTAATGTCTTAAAAACATACCTATCATCATTAACAAAATTATCATATATTTCAAGAAACTGATGTCTACAGTGTAATATGATGACTATTTACACAAGTGTAAACAGAGGTTAGAGAGGACAGAAGGGTGGTTTCGCATTTGAGGCATAATTAGTTATCGCCTTATTGTGAAAAAAAAAGATGTAAATTGGACATAAACACGTCAAGGGAGAAATAGTTCATTCTTGCTTACAGATCAGTGTTACACTCCATGATAGCATGACAATCATGAAAAGAGGAAGTAAGGGTAGTTGGTCCCATTACACCTGCAATCAATAAATGCTTGTGTTTAGTTCTTAATCACCTGCTTTGGTTTAGCGCAAGATTCTAGCCCTCTACTGTCTGCATGTATGGGGGTCTCCGAAGGATAATGATCTTATAATATAAAATAAATTCAGTTTAAAATCAAAAGTACCTGTAATCTTATATAATTCAAACATAGCTCTCAAATTCAAAGCCAATGTTTCAAAGTTTGGGGGCATAGGTTCAGCCTTACACACTACACAGAGAAGCAACCAAAGACCTTGACACCTCTGCTTCACCATGTCTCGCCCTCAGTATATTGTCAGTAACTTGTCCAGAAGTCAGAGGGCAGTAGTGAGTGTGTGCTAGAGGTAACAGAGGGGGCAGCAATGAGAAACACTGGGCAGTCCTGTGGTAGTAGTGACAGTCAGGCACCAGGGCCGAACACATTTAATTTAACTGTCCTCAGCTGAGTCTGTTAAATTTTACTACTTAAAATAGATTACATAGTTGAGATGATACCTCTCATTCTCACAGTTAATTTAATAGCATCTCATATTTTAATTGAAAAATGTTGTCAATTATATTTTATTTCCAACTGGAACTCATAATAAGCCATTAAATATTGCTTACCTTAACTTATCTTTGACAAATATTAGTCAATGTGGGTCAGATCTGATATTTATTCAGTTCCATAATAAAATACTCCATTCAAAATTTACTTAGAAATATATCTACATCCACAACTAGATGTGGCCCATGAAGGTAGTATTCATTTCTGATCGAAGAGAGTTTTAACTAAGTAGACAAATCATAACTGTGGTGATGTATTTAATACTAGAGCTGCTCATGTCTTATGTTAGAAAGATTTCATAATACAAATAGTCATTATACACAGCAATCTATTAGATTGGCCATTGTTCTACTTGAAATATCCTTACCAAAGGGGGTTCTCAAGACATCTGCAGTCAAAATCAGTATTTTCCTTACAAATGACTTTTTTTCTGATTTTTAATCTTTGTATATAGAAGTAGAGCTATGAGAAGGTTTCCTACTTAAATTGAAATTAAAGCTCTTACTAGGTCTCTTACAACATTAGGGCTTTTGAATGAGGAAGTTTATTCTTAATGCAGAAGGAAATGATTTCATATTTCATCATTATTTTATTACATTAGTGAACACTTAAAAGTTGGGCCAATTGTTTCCAGGAAACATTTGTGATGGTAACATGTGCCAAGCAGCCTCTTATTTTGCACGTGATGTGACATTAATGGATGTGTAGAATGCTTTGTGGGGATGGTTGTGATTGCAAAAAATAAGAGTTTTGTGCTCATATAAGAATTTATTTTTTCCAAAAAGTAATGTAAAGATCTTGCTGCTTGTCTATGTCCATCTTATGTTTGATATATGATTTGTAAATAATTCACTATGAAGAATTTTTCTGTAAAAGGTACCCCATAATGTCTCACAACCAACTCCCCTCAACAGTCATTGAACATGCCAAGGTGGACAGGAAGAAAGCCACAAGACTTCATTACTACAAAGAGCTGTAGACAACTAAGGAAAGCTGGAAGCAAGAGAAGTGGTCTTCCTAAGTGAAGAAAGCACCAATTGATTGTCTGATATCAAATGATAAGCCTACAAACATACGAATAATATATGGATTAAACATGTTATATTTAGGTATATATATATGTATGTATATATATATGTGTGTGTACACATTACATTTATGTATGTAATAACAGTGCATTCAAATGCCGTGAATATGAAGGAGAGTGGGAATGTATATATGGGAAGAATTGGAGGGAAGAAAGAGAAGGAGGAAATGTAATTGTGTTACAACCACAAAAGAAAATAAAATGAATGAAAAGATCAAACTAATTCTGAAGGACTATCTTCTACTTGTTATGGCACATGCTCTAAGACTTTTGCTTTAATTTATAGCAGCCCCGTGGTCCATTAATCTTCTCCATGACTTGTAAGTATGTCCTGACAATGCTCTGTGCTTGTCACTGTAAAGTAAAGATGATACTTTTTCTCTACGCAATATTTAGTTTAGATAGCGGATATTACATTATTAGGCAATTAGAAACTTACTCAAAAAAATGCTATACTGTAGTGATATTTCATTTTTATTTTTATATATAAAAGCTTGCCTGAAGTTCTGAGAGTTATAGTTACAGATTACCACATGCGGAAAGCAAGTTGTGATAGAAAATAAGTTAGTTTAGAATAACTTATTTGGAAAATAATAAGTTTGGACTCACCAAGATAAGATAGATATGGAATATTTTCTCTTAATTTGTCAAATAAAATGAAGTAGACATGGCTGATGTACTTATTGCCTGTATATATTGTATATAGTCATTATACTTACTGCATATGTTTTTTCTCAGATTAGTTGTAGCCTTCCTTTTTTATGTTACACTAAAGAGGGGATATGTAGTGATATTTCATTTGTATTTTAATAAGTAAAGCTTTCTTGTAGGCCAGAGAGTAAAACAGTCACACTGATCAGCTTTACAGACCAGGCAGTGGTGACACACCATGTAATCCTAGTAGACACACTAGTATGCCATAAAAATCAGGAGGAATTGGTGCACACTTTTAATTATAGCACCAGAGAGATATATAATATGGGAGGGGACAGCTATCACACAAAGTCTCATTCTGAGATTCCTGGAGACAGAATCGCCATTTCAGACTGAGGTAGAAGTAAGAACCAGTAGCTGGTCGTTTTGCTATTTTAAACTTTAGATTGAACCCCAATTTCTGTCTCTGGATTTTTATAAAGCATGTTACACAGCATAAAATTGTAGAGTCTCTATAAACCTCTTGTAATCTTCCCTGCTACATATATATATTATTTAAATGTATTAATATTTAAAGAATGAGGTTATTTTAGAACATTGCTTTCTGATGCTATGTAGTATGATACAAATCTTGTCTGAATCATGGAACATATTTTCTGCAGTAAAATTTTAAAGATGTTGTAATTTCATTTATAGATACTACACAACCTATTTAGTAATTTGGAATATAAATATATTATTGTGAGTCAAGTATTACATTTGTGTGTTCAGATAAGCTCATATGTAGGCATGTTTTAATAGCCTGTGTAGATAAATATTTGGGAATATCTGTCCACTTTCTCAAAGACATATGTTTGAAATAAATTCCTAAGTCATCCTTGAATCCTGAAGGGACCACAGAAACTATTAGAAGAGCAGTAACTTTCTATGAAATATGAACACTCCCAAAGAAAGGTCAGTAGTCTTCTACACATTTGATCTGAAAACTCTTGCATGTAGGGTCCTCTCTGGTATATTTTGTCTTTAGTTCATCTTCTGTGGGGTATTGTCCTTAAATGGATGGTGGAAGTTCAGAGAAAACACATTTTGTGATTTGGGAGACATTTTGAGGAGCAAAATAATGGGGTCAGGATGAACTGAAGGCCAGAGATACCTTGGTTATATTTCATGTCAAAGCCTTCATCGTACCAGTGCATCATACTCTGGGTGTCATTCTCAGATCTTCAATACACATATAAAGTATTATAAGACACATCAATCCAATTATTCCTTATAAGATACAAAGGCCAAAGTAGTATAACTGACCTCAGTTTAATGTCAGTGGCTTCTAATAAATTCAGGTCCTTTGGAGTGACATATAAGCCTGGCCAATGGAAAGCCAATTACAAAGTATTCTTTATGGCAGAGATATGGCACAAGAGATTTTTTATTATCTTTGTTTTCTGACTCTAGTGCAAACAGATATGTGAAACACAAGAAAAAAATGGTCTTTAGAACATTGACATATTAATGATAGAGACCGTAAATGCATGCCTATAAGAATGTGAAAATGTCTAATTTATTATAACTTTCACATGTGAATGAAAGGTTACAGTCTTACGAAGAATAAATATTTACAAAGCACAGAAATCAACATCAGTAGAGTTGACAATGCCGGTTTTGAAAGTCTGGTTTACAATATCATGTTTTGGAAAGTATAACATATGGGTCAGTGTTTTGATTTTTGTTTAATATTTTACTCTTATGAGAATATATCACATATCAATGAGTTTTTTTTACAGAATGTAACTACTACCTTAAAACAAATTGAATATATTTTACTCCATCCTTTCTCCTAGGAATAAGGTCTGTCTCTCCTTTTGCAAGCAGTTATCATTCTGAAAAATAATTAAAAAATCCATAATATAAGGCACAAGAGCAAATAATGCTGTTGATATTCAGTGATTATTTTGATACACTGGTAAATTACTTTGTTTGCATTTTGGTGCTCATTTATGAGAATTTGAAGATTAAAATTGATATTCTTCACATCTTAAAAATAGATTCTATGTTAAAGAAAACAATGATTGTAACATGATTCTGTGTTTATGATAATTCTACATTCACATTATTTATAATATATTATAATTATATTTTATTTATATTATGTTATAATTATTATATATAATATAATATAATATGATATAATTATAATATAATGTTGAATTCATTGTTAATCATTTTTAACGATTTTGTATATGAAAAGCAGAAAATAATGTATAATGCAAATATTAATCAGTTTTTGTAATCTACAGATTCTTGTTACAAGGGCATTTCTATCAATATCTGTATTAATGATAAAGAAACTAGAGAGTAGATTTAGCTGCCCTCTCTCTAATGCGGATACACTGGCTTGCTTATTGAGATGCCTTTTAGTGGAGATGAGGATAAATACTTTATGACAATTCATTTTGACTTTTTCATTTGGCTGTGTAGAAATGTATTTTGTGGTGTGTGGGTAGTCTAATGCTATATACAGGAAAGGGATCAATAGATAAAAAAAATCACAGTTACTATTTAAAGTATAGCATGTGCGAGATAAGCCACATAGCCAAATTATTTATTCTTTCCCACACCTAATTTACGCTATTTAAAGTAACAAGTTTCATGTTTATTTGTTTTCCTTTTTCACCTAACAAGATTCATTCTTTCATGTACAATCTAGAAAAAGAAAAAGAGCTAAATCCACATTATAATTTCATTTTTCTTTTCTTCAGAAAGGTGAGAAGCACTACTAGGCCTGCTCAGACACACTAAACACTCCTGGGATGTCAAATACATTCATTAGCTTTGATTAAGGAAATTATATTTACCTTCATAGGCGAGACACAAGCTGTGGCAAACAACAAACTGTTAGCTTCTCCATTAAGACACTGAGATGACTAAGGAGAATGACCACATGTACTTAGTGCTCTCGGATTATGGATACTGTTGATGATGATTTTAATTTTATTGCTTCAAACACTGTAACATGATCCACTTGCTACCACAGATGACAATACCATACAATGCTAAAAGGAAATAATTTCTTCGAACATTAACAAAAAGACAACTATACACTTTAACCTAATGGTCACAGTATATGATGTGGTAGTTGACCCCTTGTCTTCCCCACAAAGGGGAATTTTAAAGTCATCCATTACTTAATCCTGAAAAAATTTGTCTTGTTCATAACTCTTTTTGCATTATAATGGATTTACAGTTATAGGGAGTGCTGGGGTTTAAAATAGGTCTCTGTCTATTCATTTTGCTCCTACATACTTTATTTTGCTTACATAAAGAACTGTGCATCCTTCCCTCTTGTTAGTATATCTTATTTATGTTGAATTATTTGGCCATTTTCATAACCCAAGAGGACAAATATTTTTTTTCTTTCACAAAAGCATTGCAATAAGATGTTAATCCAGACTTGCCAACTCAACCTAATAGTCCATTAATATTTCATGTGAAAATTATAGTATGGGTCCATCACCTTGAGAGGTTGTCAGAGCAACCATTTACTCAATGGATAAGAAGTGAAAAGAAAGACTGATGCCCATGATCCTTTCTAAACTCACAATCTCAAGTGACTACCCTCTGAATGGTACCATGATCCATAAGCAACCCAGTCCCAAGAAACAAGACTTACATTTATAGCTCTGTCAGAATACTTCAGTTCCCAATCATATTAAACAGTACCTATTTATGTGCTTTGTTATTAGTTATATGTATTATTTCTGTTTAAAGATAAGCACATAGAGAACTTAATCTAAAGCCATTCTCATGGCCTTGAATGAAAATATCAACTTTCAAACAGAATACCTAATGGGCACTAATTTTTGTTTAACATCACTAATGGCATTGTTGATGTTTTAAATAGAAAGTTCACCACCCGTTATGCTCTAACATGGTTTATATTATGGCCTTTTTGTTTTCATAATAAATATTATAGCTTACAATGTTTCTTCACGCATATTTTTAGCCCTTATTTTGTCAATACTTTGAGAGAGGTGGTCTTCTCCAGGAAAGAACACACTAATTGGTTCTTTTGTGTCACCCAGGGCACTCTGAAACACACATACAATTGATGTATTTCAGGTGTTTCCATATGAACCTGAAATTTGTCCTTTTAAGATCTGTAAAACATTTTGTTGGAATTGAGGTGGGGATTGCCCTGAATCTATATATTGCTTTAGAGAGGATGGCCATTCTCACTCTCTTACTCCTAGTGATCTATGAAAGTGGGATGTAATTCCATCCTCTGATATCTTCTTCAATTTCTATCCTCAAGGTTTTAAAGCTTTTTGTCATAAGTTTTCACTTGCTTGGTTATAGTTATGCCAAGACATTTTGTGTTATTTGAAGCCATCGTGAAAGGTGTTTTCCAAAGCTTTTTTTCCCTCAGGCTGTTTGTCATTTATATAGGAAGACTGCTGCTTTTTATGAGTTAATTTTGTATTCAGCAACTTTGCTGAAAATGTCTATCAGCTGTAAGAGTTCCCTGGTGGAAGTTTTAGGATCACTTACATATACTATCTTTTCATCTAGAGATAAAAATACTTTGGCTTCTTCCTTTTCAATTTGTATACTCTTGATATCCTTCAATTTTCTTATTGTTCTAGCTACGATTTCAAATGCAATACTGAATAAGTATTGATATCCTGGTCTTGTTCATGATTTTAGTGGAATTTATTTGAATCAATTTAAATTAATGCTGACAGTGGGATTGCTGGGGTAAACTGCCTTTATTATGTTGAAGTATATCCCTTGTATCCCCAGTCTCTTCAGGAATATTATCATGAAAATATGTTGGAGTTTGCAAAAAGATTTTCTACATCTGGTGGATTAATAAGGTGGTTTTTGTTTTTCATATGGTTGATTACATTTATCAATTAATGAATCTCTTGCATACAACCTACTTGATCATAGTGGAAGATCTTTTTGATATGTTCTTGGGCTTAATTCACAAGAATTTTATTAGTATTTTTGAATCTAAATTCATAATGCAAATTTGTCTGTAATTATCTTCCTTTGTAGAGTCTTTATGTGATTTGGGTATCAGGGTAACTATGGCTTTAAAAAATGTATCAGGTATTGTTCATTCTGTTTCCGTTTTGCGAAATTATTTCAATAATATTGTCATTAACTGTAATTCTGGTAGAATTGTGTACTAAAGGCATTAGTCCCTGGGCTTTTTCGTTTGGTTAAAAAGCTTGTAATGAGTGGTTCTATTTTACTAGGGGTTCTAGGGCATTTAAAATTGTCTGCTAATCTTGATTTAACTTTGGTAAATGGTGTGTGTCAAGACAACATTTCATTTTTTTTAGGTTTTCCATTGTTTTGAAGAACACAGGATTGTAAACTTTTTTATGACTCTAGATTTTCACAGTCTCTGTTTTGTCCCTATTTCATCTCTAACTTATTAATTTTGATATTCTGCCCCACCTCCTAGTTTATTTTTTTAAAGATTTGTCAATCTTATTGGTATTCTTAAAGAACAACTCTCTGTTTCATTGATTCTTGGTATTTTTGCATGTTTGTTTGTATATTATTCACTGCAGAAATAAATTAAATTATTAGTTAATTAATTATTAATTAAATTAAATCATACTATCTACTCCTTTTGGGTATGATTTCTTTTTTGTGCTTGAGTTTTCAGTTGTGTTGTTAAATTACTAGTATAAAATATCTTCATTCATTTAAGTTAATGCTATGAACTTCCCTCATAGAACTGCATTCATTGTGTTGCACATGTTTGGGTATATTGCGTATATATTTTCGTTTCATTTTAGAAATTCTTTTATCTTTTAAGTTCTGTCTTCATCCACTTTTCATTAATTAGCTAGTTCTTCCATGAATTTGTAAGGTTTCTTTTGTTGTTGAAATCCAGTTTAATCTGTAGTGGTCAGATAAATGGTGGTGTTTCAGTTTTCTTCATAATATGATGACTTGCTTTGTGTCAAATTATGGTAGGATCATTTGGTTTATAATGTCTGTTAACACCAGCATTTTTCTATTTAGTTTTATTACAATGATCTGTTTATTGTTGTGAGTGGGAATATTGAAGTCTCCCGATCTCAGTGTGTAAGATTCATTATTTGACTTAAGCTATAATAGTGATTCTTTTATGAACTTTGGTGCCTGTATGTTTGGTCCATGGATGGTAAGAATTGTAATGCCCTCTGAGGGTATTCTTTTTGATGGGAATGTAGTAGCCTCTCCTATTTCTTCTAATTAGTTTTGGTTTGAAGTCTATTTTGTCAGATATTAAAATGGCTACAAGAGCTTGCTTTTTTGTCAATTTGTTCAAAATATTTTTTCCATCATTTGCTCCAGGGTAATGCCTATCCTTGATGTTAAAATGTGTTTATTTGATGTAGTAAAAGGATGGATCCTCTTTTCCTATCCATTCCATTAGTCTGCATCTGTTAATTGAGGAACTGAGACCATTGTTTTGAGAGATATCAATGAGCATTACTTATTGACTCCTGCATTTATTATTGTGTGTGTGTGTGTGTGTGTTGCCTCTTTAGATTTGCTGGTTTAGGATTATCTGTTTTTATGTTTTTTTTGATGTGATTAATATCTGTAGTATCTCTAGCACATTCCATATAACTAGAATAGTAGATATTGCTTAAATTTGGTTTCATCACAGACAGACTTATTTTTTCCATCTGTTGATTCCCTTCTGATTTTTAGATTTTCTACAGAGAATTCAGGTGTAATTCTAATAGGTTTGCCTTTATGTGCTGCTTGGTCTTTTCGCCTTGCAGCTTTTAGGATTCCTTCTTTGTTCTATACCATTACTGTTCTGATTGCTATGTGCCAGGTGAATTTCTTTTCTGGTCAAGTGTATTTGGTGTTCTGTCCATTTCTTATACCTTTATAAGTATCTCTTTCTTTAGGGTAAAGATATTTTCTTTTGTTATTCTTTTTAAAATATTTTCTCTGCCTTGGGCCTGAATTTCTTTTCTTTCATCTATTCCTATTCCTATTATTCTCAGTGTTTGTCTCTTCACAGTGTTCCAAAATTCCTGGATGTTTAGTGGCAGGATATTTTTAGATTTAACATCACCTTTTCCCTGATGTATCCATTTCCTCTTTTTGTGTCTCCATTGCCTGTGATTCTCTCTTCCATCTTTTGCATTCTGGTAGCATGACTTGTTCTGAGATTCATGTTGTGTTTCTAAATTTTTCATTTGCAATTTATCACGATTTGGCTTTTCTTTTTTGATTCTATTTCTCCTTTCAGGTCATGAACTGTTTTATTCATTTTGTTTCACTGGTTGTGTTTCAATATACTTCTCTCTAAGAGATTCATTAATTTCTTCTCAAGACTTTGAGGATTTTCATAAAGGTTATATTAAGGACTTTGTACTGTGTTTCTGCTGTTTCTATTCTCAGGACCTATAATACAGTAGGATTGCTGGACTTTAATGGACTGTGTTATTCTGCCTGTTGCTAATTCTGTTTCCATGCTATATCATCTTGGCATTTGGGTTTGGGAAGATCACCATTCCAGGTGCTAGTGTCAGGTCTTATCTTGGTTGGGGGTGGGTGTTTTGTTTCCTGTCTTTTGTTGTCATCTCTATTTCTTAGATGTATGTGATGACTCTGTGTTTTCTTTTAAGAGTTCTTGTAAGGTATGGATACTAGGGTTCCTGTGTAAAATAATTTCCTAAATATTGAGGGATGCAGATGTGCTGGGGGTGTGCAAGTGGTCAACAGATGGGAAGAAAACAGGGTGTCCCACTAGGATCTGCTTATTACCCTAGGAATGGGGGCACAGAGTTAGGAGAAGCCATCACAGGTAGTCTGCTATGTCTGAGTGTAAAATTGGGTGACTAGATTTGAAGGGGAGGAGAGGGCTTAAAGATGTGAAGCTCTCCTACCTGCTTGCCTGGCCTGTTGCAACTGGAGGGAGATAGGATCTCTCCATCTCAGCAGGGGCAGGGGTGTGTTCCTTGGCAGAGATGCCCAGTGCTTGTTAGCTGGCCTGAGCTTCTTGTCATCAAATCTGAGAAAGTTCATGTGGGGAAAGGACCACTGTTAAATCCAGATGAGGAACTCTCTTAACCTCTGGCAAGATAATCCTGGCCAACAGGTCCTTAAGAGCTCTGTGGTCCTTTCTACAATGGCTAGTCCCTGTGGATTGTAGGGGATGCTAGTGGTACTGGAAATCTTCCAGGATCCCAGAAAGTCATTGAATAATTGAAAGACGTATAGGAGGGACCATGCATGCAGACACACACACACACGCACACTTACAAATAATTAAAATAAGGTAAATATTTTAAAATGTAATAATATTCTACTTAATATATGCCACATCTATCCATCCATCACCTATCTTCTGTCATCTATCTATCTATCTATCTATCTATCTATCTATCTATCTATCTATCCATCTATCTATAATCTATCTTACCTATCAGTTTTTTAGTATATACTTAAGTTTCTTAACCAAAGAAAGGTACTAAAGAGTCAAAAATAATGGGGGAAATAGAATTTTGGGAAGATAACAGATCTTTAACAACAATAGCTCCTGGATTTTTGATTTTCTTCTGTACCATACCAGGTGGTTCTTCTGATATCAGACAACACTCTTAATTTTTCTTCTAGCAACATACTTGGGTTTAGAGAAAGAGAGAGCCATACTCCAAATCCAAAGCCATGTTTGATTTTTTAATTGAGTCAGGATACAACTTTTCTAAGTAAAGAGATATAGATGCTTAGTTAGTAAGATCTAATATGTGACAGGTACCAGGGCTCAGTCCTCTGAGTTTTTATTTGGATCTGAAAAGGCCAGGGTGACATAAGGGATGGGAGTGGAGAAGGCAACTTCATGGGGCTGTATCTTATTTGGAAGTAAAGGGAGCCCTGCTAAGATATTGTGTTTTTTTTTTTTTGGCAAGTGATTGTTTATTTGTTTGATATTATATCCAAAATGATAGTATCTGAAAAACCATTCAATCCAGGGATGTCCGGGAGACTAGTCAGTCAGGTCCAGCTAAACTCTAGAAGTGGTTTCCCAAAGAAGAGGATGAACAAAGCTCCGACTAAGGCATGTCTCAATCAAGGACTCCAGGATGACCCACAATGTCCCATGAATCTGAATACTTTTCACACCAGTTTTACAGAAAATATCATTTTATCCCCCAAACAATCTCACAGTTTCCTACAAAACTAATCTGAAGGCATAGAGTAATTTGTCTTTTGTCTACATTGTCAGTATAAACCTTAACACTTTTGAAACTAAGGGATTCCTGACCCACGTTCACGTTTGTGAGGGTGAAAGCGCTGAGGTGCACAAGGTGCACATTTCGTCCCCATACAACTGGGTCAGTGGTTTCTAGAAAGAGCTTCTCTGTACGTTGACAAATAAAGGGTCACATGTACTTTACCATCTTGTTTAGTCATTCTCCTCTTTCCGTGTCTGGAAATAAGCACAGCCAGGCAGATTGCAGGCACACCTCCTCAGCTGCATGGCTTGCTTTTTGTCCTCCAACATGTCACAGGTGGCTGGCCCTGAGGCTGTGGATCTGGCGGCACCAACTGAGAAGCCCAAGTGCCAGCTGCACCAAATTGAAGATCAGCCCCAGGTACCAAAGGGCATAGGGCACCAATAGCAATATGAAGCTCTGTGCCAGATGCCCCAGCAGCCCAGGCAAGTCCACACTTAGTGCATTACCTAGGGGTTTGGACTCAGAGCAGCCTCTGGCTAGGCCACCCCTGGCCACTGGGCCCTTATCCCCCATGATACTACTAACCAGCCATGCAGCTCACTTCTCCCTGCTGTGGTGAATGTGGCACTCCCACAGATAAAAGGTCACTCCAGGGTGCATATCAGCACCTGAGGTAAACAGCAGGTGTTCAATGGTCAACATGGGTGGGAAATTTTTATTAGACCTTTATAGGTACTGATTAGTGGGGAACTTCTGTGATTCTTTAGGCCACAATCATTTGCCCACACTGTGTCTCCAGATGGCAGATGGTATTCAAGAGCCCAGACTTGGTTCTGCCTCCTGAGGGGTGGAGGTCAGTCCTTATGTGGAGTTCGTGGGTGAACCAAAACAGAAAAAGCAAGTGGGCCTTCCTAAATGGATGGGCAGACAAATATGACAGGAAACACAAAAGAAGGAAAGGATGGAATATACAGCAAGCCAACATCAAATGAAATGGAAAGAAACTCAAAGAGATTCCATTAAAATCAGGAACAAGACAAGGCTGTCCACTCTCTCCATCTCTATTAAACATTGTTCTTAAAGTTCTGTGTATAGCAATAAGACAATAAAAGGAGATCAAGGGGACTCAAATTGGAAATATAACCCCAGTAGCACAGACACTGAGAGCAATAATAAATAAATGGGACCTCTGGCAGCTCCAGAAAAAGAGGAGAGAGAAAGATGATGAGCTGCAGTTAGGCGACCCGATTCCCTGTCCGAAGTCCACTTTATTTTAATTTAGTATAAGGACATCAATGGTGAGTAGTGTGTTAAAGGTTCATTTAAAACAGCTGGAATCATTTCATTGTGGTTTAAGCATGTCTACTCTCTCCCTCCCTCTCTCTCTTTCTCTCTCTCTGTGTTATCAATTACACACACACACACACACACACACACACACACACACACACTGAAGCAATTTAATATATTATTTTGAATAACTAGCAAGAACATCTGTGTTCATGTCAAATCCAATGTTCTGCTAATGAATTGTCAAGCCCTGATATTTCACTGGAGCGTTCCTGTACGATGCGCCTAGGTCATTTGACATTTGATTTGAAACCATATTATACCATTCTTGAACCCCATTCAAGCTCTTTCAAAATGCTTCAAAGGATTAGCAATCTTCCTTGCTTATGTAAATATGTAATTGTAAGAGATGTGTTGAAACATCAAGTTTTAATAGGATTTGTATACAATTTAACTTGGCATATTTTCAAAAGGCACTTTGTCTACTTATCTCTCAACTTCATCTGTTTCAGGTAAATATGTTATAAACAGAACACAAAAATATTTAAGTGACATTTATGTTGTTTCATTATTAAATATTAAAGATGGATTGGATTATGTGCTGTGTTTATACTCGGAACATTGCAGAGAGAGTTTCTTTGTGTAACACATAGTTTGTAAAGAGTAGTTTATGGTATTATACCCTTAAATGATAATAATGCACAACAGAATTTTATTTAAGACATGAGCTTACTCTTTTCATTATCTGTATGTTTGTATCTGTGTGGTGTCTTACAGCTGTTATTTCAAGAAATCAAGAAGGTCCAGGAGAAATGGGAAAGGCTGTGCTTATTCCAAAAGATGACCAAGAGAAAATGAAGGAGTTGTTTAAAATCAATCAGTTTAACCTTATGGCCAGTGACTTGATTGCCCTTAACCGAAGTCTGCCGGATGTGAGATTAGAAGGGTAAGTTTGCATGTGCTGTGAAATCTTGTGTGTTATTAAATTCCATGTCTCATGACTTCTGCTCTGACTGTATGAATTTTATTCCAACTTGGTTCTTGCTGATTATCAAACAAATAACCAGCCTTAGCTGAGAAATATGGAGTATTTTTTTTTCAGATAAAGCCGAATACATTACTTGGAAAGGCATTGAAGATTCCAAAGACTACTAGGCTTTTAATCCAAAAAGGTCATCTTTGTTTTACTCTATCTTTCTGAATACCAAACATGGTATTTCATAAGTTTTTTTTCATATAAATTTCTAAGAAGGCATAATAAGCTTCATTTGGAAAAATATATACGGGCACAGAATTAGCCAACTTATTGCATACTTCTTTGTCTCTTTAAAATAATTTACTCTTGGGTATGGTTATAGCTGGTGATGAAGCACTTGCCTAGTATTAGCAAGGTCTTTCATTTAATTTTACATACTACTATGCAAATTATTTATTATTTGTTTTAGCAATTTATACTGTTGTATTTAAATGCTTGTTCAGTTTTCATTAATCGAAGATAAATTCACTTCTTGAAAAATTTATGTGACAGACTGTAAAATACTCTACATAGCTAAACATATTTTAAATATAAGTAATAAACATCAGAATATTTAGTGATAGTTTTATCACCCTATAGTCTTTGTAAAACATTCTCAACAATCAAAAAATACATGTTCTGAGATTTTAGGAAGTTGTCAAGTTTCCAAATACATTGCAGATCACACTTCCAGGTAAATAGTTTTTTTTTTTTGGTGGGGGGTTTCAAGACAGGGTTTCTCTGTAGGTTTTGGAGCCTGTCCTGAAACTAGCTCTTGTAGACCAGGCTGCAAAGACCCACAGCCAAATAATAGGCCAAGCTCAGTGAATCCTGCCAAAGAGGATTGCAGGAACCAGAGGAGTGAAGGACATCATGAGAAAACCCGCAGAAACAATTAACCTGGGCTCATAGGAGCTCATGTATACTTAACAGCCAACTAGGGACCATGCATGTGACAAAGTCCAATTCCTTTTTGATTGTATCATAATAATAAAGATATAGCGTTTGTGATATATTTCATCACTAGAATGCTTTCTTGACATGAAGGAAGCTTTAGGTTTATTCTTTAGCTCTTCAAAAATCAAGAATGGAGGACAGAAGGAATGAACATGTATCTTAGATTACCCATGCAAATAATAAATTAGTAGTTACCTACATGGATATGAAATGATTCATTATGTACATACTTAAATAATTTTCTGAAAAATCTTTACTTGTGTTTGTGAAGACTTTATGTTCCTACTTAGAAATGAAGAGTCTAATAAATTCCTTCACATACCTGTTCTATTACAATAGACTGTTTAGAATAAATTGTCAACATTATCTAAAAAAAACATGTTTACCTTGAATGTCAATCTAAAGTATATTTACAGATGAAGTTTGTGAAGCTTTCTTAGTCAATAAAGGGCTTGCCTTAACAGCACAGCCACTGCAGTTCTATCCCCAGGATATATCTAAAAAGATCAGAGTGGCAGCATTTGTGTTCAATCAATCACAATACTAGGGAAGGAAGATAGGTGTCCCCAGGGTAGAAGCAGGTGGATTCCTGAGGTTCTGCAGGCTCGCCAGCCTATCTTAATTACAGAGCCCCAAAGTCCTAGTGGGAGCCCCTTTCTGTTGATGCTCATTGGAGACCTGTATGTAACAACATGACACATTAGAGCTAAATTCTCATTCAATGGACATTTACACATTTATATTGCACTAAATAATATAGTTAATTTGCCAGTAAATTACCCATATTTTTATATGGGTAAATATACTAAATATATTTACTAAATATATACTAAAGTATGTTGAGATAAAAAAATAATCACTTAACCCACAGTATGTGTGTATTTTAAATGCAATAAAATACTGTCTTCAGGACATCTATGAGATTTGTCTCATAATAGATATAAACACATAAAGAAAATTCCCAACAGAGTCACCCAGTCTGTTCATTTTTCTTTAAGTATACTGTACATGTGTGCACTTGTGCATGCGCGTGCGCACACACACAGACACACGCAGAAAGAGTTGCTAAAATTCGTAGTTAGAATGTTGAAAATGATTAAACTGACATGAATTTAATAATCAAATGCCTTTGTTTCAAGGAATTAAATAAATAGATGTCATTTTCTTCATTTTTAATCTATTCTTTCTGTTAATATTTGTAGAAGTGGGGTGAATAAAAAAACCTCTTGAGTGGTACTAATGCATTATTTGGATCACCTGTTCCCTGGAATTACAACAAATCTAAAAAAAAGAGTAGAGATTAGAGAAGAGATGCCTCTTTAATAAATGTGATTTGAAGAAGTTGCATATACCTTTAAGCACATACATGCTATACCTTCTTTTTGGTAATCCATAGAAGAGCCGAGTGGTGATGGCACATACTTTTAATCACAGTACTGGGGATGTAGAGGCAGATGGGTCTCTATAATTTCAAGGCTTGCCTGGTCTACAGAGTAAGTTCCAGGACAGTCAAGGCTACATAGAGAAACCCTGTCTCAAAAAACAAAAACAAACAAAAAATAATAGGTAATGATCCATAGAGTGATCAAATACTTTACATAAATTAAATGAAATAAAAATAAACATGTGTTTTATTTCATTATTTTATAAAATATGTGCTTATGTTAGTATGCATAAAAAATGGGAAAATGCACTTTCTTTCTTACTAAGAAAGTTCAAAATCCAACGATACCACATTTTTTTTTACTAGCTTTTTTGGAAGTAGAGGAAACCATGAGTCTGATGGTAGCTAGGAACAAGATTCCATTCTACCACGAGGATGGAGGCAGATAGGAAATTGTTCTTTAATCATGGCAGAAATCATGTAATCTTAAGGCATACTCTATGCCTCCCTTTTGCTTCTTAGCAACTCATTATTTTTCTTAGCCACAGACTCTTTTCGCTGCTTAGACCTACCAATCAGTCAATCAGCCAACCAGGAAATCCCTGTTGTTAAACTAATATTGGTAGCCTTTAGAGAAACTAAATCATAAGACTGGGCTTGATGAACAATGAAAAACAATTATTAGTTTAAAGACTAATTATGATATTTTATGAGCATTTTTAATTGGAAAAAATGATGCATACAGTTGCCCTAATTCTTAATGCTATACATATGTAAAATATTTCAATTCACTATATTGTATTGTTATTCTGTGGAAATTTTTATGCCCTCTAGCTACTCTTTTAGATTTAAAAAGACTTTTAAGGTTCCAACTTCTCTTTCTACTCTGTGATTATTTTGGAGTAATACATTAACTGTTAATGTTGATTGAATATTTATTTTAAAAGCTCCAAGCAATTGAAATAAACTGGCAAAGCTCTATAGTAGAATGCAGATATTAACAACATTCTTAAGGACTGGTATTGAGCTACTTGAACGTTATAATGTAGCTGGCATCTATATATAGTTCATGGGTAAAATCAGAAAATAGGGAATGCATTGCAAACATTTATATCCTAGACCAACTAACTTCTTACGCATGCACACTTACTAACTGATAAAGAGAGATGGCTGGAATTAGCCGAAGAAGACCATGGCATACAAATTTTGAGTAAGTTGTTCTCAAAGGATAAAGGCTTTATTTACTCCCTTAGATATAAACAAGCCATACTATATTTTTTCTGTGTTCAGTCTCGGGAGTGTCTGCCTGTTCATATAGATTGTCTTTCCCATCAATTAAAATATGATAAATGTAGCAGTGACTGCACAAAGGAGAATGAGAAAATGAGAATATTAATTGGATTTTTGATCTCTCTTCCACATCTTTTCTTTTTAATTTGAGAATTACTGTAACTCTCATAGGCCGGTGAATTTTTTCTTGTAAAAATAATAATGACTATTATAACACGCTGGCATATGTGCTCAAGTGTGGAATTAATTTCATTACTCAACTTATCAACTTACCCTTTCCTTCTCCTTGCCTCACCTCTCTCTGTGTATTACCTTTCTGATAGTAATTCTATTATCCTGTAAGTGTTCTTTCAAACGAAAAACTAGTATAAACCTGTTTATTCATGGTTTGGGAACACCTTTTATTGTCACTTTAGTCACAGAGCCTGCCATATCATCTCATTTACACTCAACCAGCTTTCAACTACCCCCATGTATAAGCCAGTTTTTGACTTGCTGTTAATCTTTAATGACTATTATAAAACATACAAAACATAAAGCCATCCTATGTGTTCTTCAATGACAGTTAAGTAGCAGTGAGTTTAAAGGAGTGTCAAAATGTGCTAGCTCCAAACATTCAAATTTATGACTAAGATTGATTTTACCTGATCATGACTGAGAAATGGTATTGGAGAGAGCAGAGGTAAAGGGAACATACTTAAACATAATAAAGGCAATATACAACAAGCCTACATTAAAGTAAATGAAGAGAAAATCAAAGCGATACCACTAAAATCAGAAACAAGACAAGGCTGTCCACTCTCTCCTTATCTATTCAGTATAGTACTTGAAGTTCTAGCTAGAGCAGTAAGACAACAAAAAGAGATCAAAGGGGTACAAATTCGAGTAATGATATACTTTCTATTCACTATAAATGGGGGAGGGTCATAACTCGTTCTTTTACATGTGGTTATTTGGTTTGATGCATACAGTTTGTTGAAAACCTATCTTCTCTCATCACATAGTCTTGGCCTCTTTCTTGTAAAAAATACTTGACTTTGTGCATTAGAGGTCATATAGGAGATCTATCTCCTACTCTGTTTAATAAATCAGTCTACCTTTATTCCCACATCACCCTGCTCTGATGACTGTAGTATTGTGGTTAATTTTGAAATCAGGAAATGTCAAGCATCTAACACTGTGATTTAACCTTTTTAAATGATGACATTTTCTTCCTGCAATTCAAAACTCAGCATTCACGTTTTGTTTGCTGTTTCATGTTTATATTTAAAGTCTTTTCTATTTGATTTATCATTTATCATGATCTAAGGGCAAAGACATGAACACTAAGAAATATATAATTCTCTATTGTGCAATGTGTGTTCTAATATTTACAACCTAGCAGTAATACTTTAAAAGTAACATTATGGAGAGATGAGGTGAAGTACAGCTTTGTGGAAGTTTTATTTGGAACTAGGCTATATAAGATAGATATATGAAAGCAGCCTATGATATACTGCAGAAAGCTTTCTGAATTATAAAGAGAAAACAATAGAGGAAACCAATACTGGATATAATGGAACCAGTGAAAATAGCAGTTAAGAATATTGGTACACCTTTTAGTCTGGCCTATGGTGTGTCCTCCTTCCTAAGTGCCTACTCCACATAAAGTTACGTGTGCTGCCTGCCAAAAATTAGGGCAGTGTAAAAGGGATCAAAATCTAAACTTTTAACATATGCATTAAACCCAAACACTTTACAGCATGTGTCAAACTTTTCTCAACATCTATAAGCAGTTACAAATATCATTTGATCAATTTCAGTAGGAGTACAATGACATACATTGATGTTATCAAATACCACCAGTTCCAGTCTCTGAGCAACAGTGACAGGAACCCCCAGTTTTTCCCCTTCTTAAGTGAAGAGAGGTTAATATTTTAATTAAAATGAGTTCTGTGTCCCAAAGTTTAAAGCCGTCTGATGTTTAGTCTGCAACTCAGCTCCAAAGCAGACTAGAGGTGAATACTGGGTTGGGAAAAAGCCCTTTCTTCTTGTCTGGAGATGGAGTTATTGATGCCAAAATTATATCATTATATCTCTTGTTTGAGGAACTCCTCACAGTCTTTTCATTAATGATAGACGCAGGGGCCCAATGACGGGAGTTAGTGTGGATCCTCGCCTGAATAGCACACCATACAGAGGTTGTAGAAACCGGCTCAACATGGCATGGTACAGGTATGAGGGCGCTTTCCACATGGCCTAAGACAGGGTGCCCTGTGATCTGCTTACTTTAATCCTGCTAGATGCCTTTTATTTGAGGAGCTCCAAGGACGGGCGACTTATGGCAGGATAATCCCCCAACCTAAGGCAGGGCCCTGGGAACCCTAGGACGCCTAAGGGGGAAAGAAAAAAGGCCTGGTCCCCACTCGACCTAGGAGTCATCGAGCACCCCTCTGTTCCCAGGAGAGGTGGATTGCTTCACCACTCGAGAGGAGGGTCTCTCCTTGTCTCAGTCCCTTCTCCTTTGGTCTGACACCATGGATGACTCTGACTGGTGCTCTCCACGTGATAGCTGCCTGCCTTTGCATGGGGGGGGAGGGGATCTGTGGGGAGCCGTTTCCCCCTAGAGATCATTGCAGGAACCATCGCCCTGGGGAGACTGCGGGGAACCCCACACCCATGGTTGTGCTGGGAATGGTCCTGTTGCCCCACACCCAGTTGAAGCTGTTAATGGAGAAAAATAAAATAAAAAAAAAGAATATTGGTACACGTAAACATATATGACACCCTGGCAATTGTCATTTGTGTATTATGTGAATCATTTTATTTGTATTCGTCATTCTTTATTATTTTGATCTAAAATGTATTTTTATTGCAACTGTTTGATGGCTTCCATCATGACAAATTAATGATTGTAATATTGCCTTGCATGTTTTTTTACTTTGCTTAACTACATTCTGCTCCCAATTTCCATCCTTGTTCCATCCCTTTGCCTCAACTCCTCTACAATCCCTTCCTCTTATTGTCAGTCCATTTCTTAATTTTATTTCCCATAGTTTCCACTTATGACATAAGCATACAAAATTTTTCATTCTGTTTGGGTGATTTTATTTAACATGATAATCTATATCTTTATACATATTCCTGAAAGAAGCATAATGTTAACTTCTTTATTTCAAGGTGACACTCCATTGTGTATACATGTCATATTTTTTCAACTATGAATCTGTCTATATACAACTTGATAATTTTCATATCTTGGCTTTTGCTAATATGCCAGCATAAGACAAAATGGTATGAAAGATTCACTTTTGTACACAGGCATTATTTTCTTCACAGAGTGAAAGAATTGGATATAGTTTTAAGTTTTTTGGAGGGATATCTGTAATGAAGAACCTCCATAGTTTCCCATGGGTCCACAGTACCAGGGCATGCTTTATATTTGCAGGGAAGAAAGAATTATTCTTGGGAATATGCAGAATTCCAGGGAGATTTTAGTTTACTTTTTCCTTCTAGCTAAAGGTTTGGAGCTATTTTTTATATTCTTATTGGCCATGTGTACTTTTTGACACATAACTGTTCAGAATATTTGACTGGCAAAATACAGACTGGTTTTCTCTTAGCTATTTATATGTTCTGGATATGAATCAACTCACAGGTGACTATCTAGAAAGATATCTTGTTCTGCAGCTTGCGTTTCCATTTTGTTAATTGTGCCCTTTGTTGTCAGAGCTTTTTAGTTTATTGTGATCTTATTACCTAATTATTATTTCTTGAGTTGTCAGGGTACTCTTTAGGCATTTCCCGTGCAAATGTTTGTAACTTAAATTATTTCCAAAAGTTTCTAATATTTTCCCACTATCAAAGGATCAAATTTATCACTTTGGTTATAAGCAATCTGTGTAGAAAATGTACTTTACTTAATCCTCTTAAAAATAAGAGTTTTTATGGCTATCAATTGATAAATTTGGGGTATGGAGCACAATTAATTCAGATTAACGAGATTATTCTTGCAGTGTGGAAACATTAATTCATTGGCAGTAAAATATTTATGCAAGTAAAGGATCTTAAAAATAAAATAGATGTGATTTTTAAACTGAAGATCATTGAGATTCTCAGGGAATGTAAAAACAGAAATAGCATAGTTTTTAAGAGAGAATGATTCCAGTAGAATGGGGAAT
This sequence comes from Microtus agrestis, assembly GCA_902806775.1. NCBI lineage: Eukaryota > Metazoa > Chordata > Mammalia > Rodentia > Cricetidae > Microtus > Microtus agrestis. The sequence continues at coordinate 728,753 of CADCXT010004472.1, forward strand.
TATAATTAAATTACAAAGCACGATTAAGTATAGTTAAAAAGGACAGTAGTCTTGTAGTATTTAGACATAGAATGATAGAGAATTGGGAATCACAGCAAAGGATAGTCGGCAAAATGAAAGCCTCATTCAAGAAAAGATTTTTTTCCTTCTACCATTATAGAAATTTACCAAAAACATGGAAAGCCTGGATGTCATAATTTTCTTTATTCTGAATAGTAATGGCCTAGAGAGGATTGTGTCATGTGTCTGTCGGATGCATCCTTCCTCACTCCCTTTCCTTCCACATTGACCTCCTTTCCCTTTCCCCAGTTAAAGGAAACCCTCTTTCCTACTCCCTGAATTAAATCATCTATCACCTATAACCTTTTATTTGATTCTCTAGAGCTTCTTGGCTCCATGGTTGCATTTACTTTCCGGGTTTCTGCATAACTTGAGATATATATTCACATTTGAAGATATATAGCTGGGAACCACAAATGAGACAGAATTTGCTGAGTTTGTCATTCTTGGACTGAGTTGCCTTACTCAGTAAGACATTTTGCAGTTTCATTCATTTTTCTTTATAGATGAATAGTATTAACTCTTGTATATACACCACATTTTTATTACCCATTCATCAGCTGAAGGACATTTCAGTTCTTTCTCTATTCTGGCTATTGAAATAGGGCAGCAATTAACATGATTGAGCAAGTTTCTGTGGGTAGTAGGTATATAGATATATGCTAACTTTAGATTTATTTCTGGCTTTTTTTTAAATTTTTTTTAATTTATTTATTTTTTTCCATTAACAGTTTTAATTGGGTGTGGGGCGATAGAACTAGTCTTAGCACAATTATGGGTGTGGGGTTCCCTGCAGGCTCCCCAGGGTGATGGTTCCTGTAATGATTTTTAGGGGGAAACGGTACCCAACAGATCCCCCTTTCTCTTATATAAAGGCAGGTATTTATTACGTGGAGAGCACCAGTCAGAGTCAACCATGGTGTCAGATCTAAAGGAGAAGGGACTGAGATAAGGAGAGACCCTCCTCTCGAGTGGTGAAGCAATTACCTCTCCTGGGAAGAGAGGGGTGCCTGATGATTCATAGGTCGAGTGGGGACCAGGCCTTTTTACTTTCCCCCTTACCTGTCCTAGGGTTCCCAGGGCCCTGTCTTAGGTAGGGGGATTATCCTGCCATAAGTCGCCCGTCCTTGGAGCTCCTCAAATAAAAGGCATCTAGCAGGATTAAAGTAAACAGATCACAGGGCACCCTGTCTTAGGCCATGTGGAAAGCGCCCTCATACCTGTACCATGCCATGTTGAGCCAGTTTCTACAACCTCTGTATGGTGTGCTCTTCAGGCGAGGATCCACACTAACTCCCGTCATTGGGCCCCTGCGTCTATCATTAATGAAAAGACTGTGAAGAGCTCCTCAAACAAAAGATATAATGATATAATTTTGGCACCAATAACTCCATCTCCAGACAAGAAGAAAGGGCTTTTTCCCAACACAGTATTCACCTTTTAGTCTGGCCTATGGTATGTCCTCCTTCCTAAGTGCCTACTTCACATAAAGTTACGTGTGCTGCCTGGCTTTTTTAGAATCCTTGATACTGATTTCCAAAGTGGTAACTCCTGTTTTCAATTCCTCCAACAATAAATGAGGGTTCATTTTTCCCCACAACCGCATCAGTCAACACTGTGCATTGTTTTACTGGATCTTGACCATTCTGATGGGGGTGTGCTAAAACTTAAAGTGGTTTAATTTCAATTTCCCTAATACAGATGACATTTTTCCAAGGGTTATCTCTCTCTCTCTCTCTCTCTCTCTCTCTCTCTCTCTCTCTCTCTCTCTCTCTCTCTCTCTCTCTCTATATATATATATATATGAGAGATATCATGTTCATATAATGTTAATGTTATTTGTATTTGTATGTATGTATGTATGTGTTCAGCGTTGGCCAATTGATATTGGCTGACAAGTTTGTCCAATTAAGGTGCACTTCTCTGAGAAAAAAAAAAACAAAACAAACTATTTCTCCTGCTCTCAATGTTCCTTATTTTCCTGTATTACTTTTTCTAGATTTGAGGCCTTCTGAGCTTTTTCCCCTTACACATTAGCATGTTTATGGTTGTTTTGTTTTCCTTCTTTGGATTACCTTCAGGAAGTCTTATTGTTGGAGAGATAAAATGGATTTAACCTCTAATGTTCCTAGGAGATACAATTTCCTTGTAAATTTACTAGTCCTTTGGCACTTACAGTCTTTCATTTAATGATCCCTGAGTAGTGGCATCAATTGGAACTGTGATCTACATCATGCTTGTTGCTAAAAGCCTAGTCAAACGCCTAGGGCTATTGAAGTCATGGATCTTGCAGAAGAATCTATAGATACCACTTTATTAAACTAGTATAATACCTAACAGAAGTGTAGATATTTCTCCTTATACATGTAGATGAGTATAGTTTTATGTTTATGTAGGAGATTTCTCTTTGCAACCGAAAGGGACCATTACAGAAAACCATAATAGATTAAGAAGCACACTTTAGAAACATGTCTTAGCCTTTTAAATTCATCTTTTGAGAATGCTCTGTTCAGATCATAGCTCATTTAATTAATTAGCTCTTTTTTTGTAACTCTTTATCCCTTGAGTGCATATTAATTCTCTGTCATATATAGATAGATAGATAGATAGATAGATAGATATAGATATAGATAGATATATAGATAGATATATGCCAAAGAGTCTTTTTTATTCCCTAGGCATCCTCTTTATTGGATTGTTTCTTTAGCTCTATAAGAATTCTTTAGGCTTATGAGGTCCTAGTTGTCAATTTTTGGCCTTTATTCCTGGGCAAATAAAGCCCTATTGAGGAACTTCTTTCTGACACGTGGATTTTTATAAGGTCCTGCATATAGTTCCTTCTAGCAGTTTTAGTGTTTCATATTTCACACTGGTGTCTCTGGTTCATTTGGGGTTAAATTTTTTTCCAGAGAGATAGATGCATATCTACTCTTATTTTTCTACATGTAGAAATCCAGTTCCATGGCACCATTTTTAAAGATGCTGTCTTTTATCCAATATATGTTTTTGGAATCTATCATGTAATAGATGATTATAAGCATGTGTTTTCACGTTGGGTCTTTTACTGTTTTTTGTTCCGTTACTGTTTTTTGCTTTGTTTTAGCTTCATACTATTATTATTACTACAGCTCTTTTCAATAAACATTGAAATTTGAAACAGCATCTTTCCAGCATTGTTCTTTTTGCTCATCATTCTTTTGGGTAGCATGACTCTTTCATCTTTCTACATGAATTTATTATATTTCCTTTTCTATGAATAATATGGTGACTTTTATTAGGATTCTATTTTATTTTAAGGAATCTGTACATTCTTTTCAGTAGAATGGTCATTTTCTTAATATTAATTCTACCAATCCATAAGTATGGGCTGCCTTTCCATTTGCTAGCCTCTTTCTCAAACTTTTTCTTCAGAGAGTTAATGCTTTCATTTGAGATGGCTTTCAACAATAGGGAATCATATTATTTTATATGCTCCTAAAACCACATATAATACAAAAATATGTATCTCTTTCCATATACATTGAAGTTATGTCACCTGGGATGATAATGTTTTCCCAGAGAAATATAAACTATCTTTCAAAAGCCCCACTATCAGGTATGAGAAATCTATTTTGGGGTTGTTAGTCAGGGCAATTCAAGAGAAGCCTCAAACTAAGTAGGCTACTGGTGTTCCCTTCATTGTTTCTTAGAAATTAGAGGCAAGTCCCTTTTCTGGAGACACTGCATGTGTTAGATACAGGCCTGGAGTATTTGAGTGGGATCTGACCTAAAGCCTCATTCCTGATCATTAGATTTTATAGTACCAGAAGATTCTATGGAAATTGCAGAGAAAGAAAAGCCACAGCTATGATGCCTAAACCCACAATAAAACCAGCATTTCTAAAGGTGCACCTGTGACTCTAAAATCTCGGTATTAACTAGCTGCTGTCTAAGTGAACTTACAGCCCACTCAATGATGTGAAAATCATTGCTGAAACTGTAAACCTAGACAACTACTGATAGAATGGGCCTTACAGAGGATAGTACTATTGCCACATTCCTAAACTGGAATAATGTCTAACTGCTTTACAAGAAACTCCTTTGAAAAGAAGACTGAGACCTTTACAGAAATCACAACTAGTTAAAATGCAAAGAACAATTGATCTTGGAGTGCCAAGTCCTGGCTCATACATCTCTAATACAACCACTATACATGAAGATCAGGGAATATCATAAAAGAGGGGGCAAATGTTAGTGAGCTGGAGGACCAAAAAATCCACTCCAATAATGCGTCTTCTAGATATGTCAAGAAAGCTACAGCTATATCAAGTATGACTTGAACAATGGTGATGTCAGTTAACATGCCAATGTGGATGTTGAAAAAAAAATCTCACAGTGCCTCATCTCTTGATGGAGAGCTATAGGCCATTAATGGATGCTGAGACAGGAAGAATTTGTCTTCCTTAAGGTAGAGTTTTGGTCTCCCAGATGCTGAGATTAAAGGCATGTGCCACCCTCCTAACTGCATAACATAACTCTTAATGCTTTAAGTCTTAGGGAATAGAGATAGGTTGTTTTTTATATCTTTGTGTTTTTATAAGTAAATACATGAAAACTGAAGGAAACCTGTAAGTATTTATCACAGTGTGGTGATATGATAATTCTGTACATAATGACATGAAATAAATCACTACTTACAAATTATTATTTTTATCTTCATAAGCAATTTTTTGACAGTAATATGAAAATTATAGTACCTTCCATATTAAATAGAAAAGAATTGTAGAATAGATCAGAAATCTAATTGATCGTCTCATTTTCTATTTCTCTTCTGTGACGATGGTACATTTATGAGTATTGCCTCAGCATTATTTACTCTATACTATTTTAAATCCCCTTGAGATTCTTATATTTCTATTTGGTCCTTAACTTGCTCTTTGCATTTAAAATCTATAGATTTTGCTGGGCGGTGGTGGCGCACACCTCTAATCCCAGCACTCGGGAGGCAGAGGCAGGCGGATCTCTGTGAGTTCGAGGCCAGCCTGGTCTACAAGAGCTAGTTCCAGGACAGGAACCAAAAGCTATGGAGAAACCCTGTCTCAAAAATCCAAAAATAAAATAAAATAAAAAATAAAAAATAAAATCTATAGTTTTTTACTAGTCATATAAATATATAATTTACCCTAAAGATAATTTCATAATTACAATTTGTAGAGCCATTTAATGTAAGAAAGCAGATACCTAACTAGGTCTGATATCATTTACAAATTTCCTATAAGGCATATTTTATTTATAAAATCTCTCCTTTCCTTTTTCTATTCTGCTGCTGACAGATGTTTTCTGTGTATATGTCAGTGTCTTCAGGGAAGGATGAATTGCTCTAATGCCAACTTACAATGTGATTCCACTGTGGAAGGATTTTATTTCACAGTTAAATAATTTAACTTCTGATAATGAGATGTAGTTTTATTGACCTGGGAGACTTCGGCATATGTCTAGTAATTCTCATTGTATATCATAATTAGTTTTTTCCCAGAACTGTAACATGTCTCCTGTAGAAACCCATAAACTTCTGACTGGTAATTGATATGTATATGAGAAACTTTGTATTTGGGCTTTGAATGTCAACTTCTAGTATTTTATAATTGCTTTGTGAATTTTATGCAATGTAGCACATGGCAAATAGTTTTTTAAAAAGTTATATTTGCATATTTTAAGTTCAATTTCACATCTGCAAAACATGCAGTGATCACAATGTTATAGTAAACCATAGTAGCACAAATATGTTTATCATTTATTAATGCAGTGCAAGTGAAGGTTTTGTGCCATTTTTCTCTAAAAGAACATTTTTTATATTCCTTCAGTTTATTTTTCGTTTGTGTGAGATGTTGCCTGTGTATATAGGTGGAGACAGCTTTAACAAGATCTCACAAGATGTTCCATGGATTAATAATGTTCTGAGATAGTGTTCTACCTTCAAATCACAATAATCCAGTAGAATATAATTCTTTAATCATTATTCTATGTAAGATAACATGCAGTTTAGAACAGAAACTTATTAACAAAAGGTATAAATGAAATTGAAATTTTGTAAATTTACATCCAGTATCCTCCCTCATACATTTAACGAGAAATTTTAAAGCAAGTAGTACATTGTTGTTTTCTCAATTAAGTTACATGCACTTAATAGAGAATACTGGAAAAAAATACCCATCTCCTGTTTAAAAATAAAACAAGTAAGATACAGGAATTATGTCATTTGAATGTACAAAATATAGTTAGGAGTTATTATTTATTGAATATTATTGAGCATGTGTGCATATGCATGCAGTGTTGTGTGTTCATTCTGCAGCTAAGCCACATTGTCTCATGTAATTTTCAAGATAAATCTAATGAAGTATATCTTATTTTCAGCTGTGGTAAGTTTATAAATTAGGAAATACACTCTGAGGGTGAAAGACTTCCCCAAGGTCGATTTCAAGTATGAACCTTGAAGTGCCATGGAACAGCAGCCTGCAAACAATGATAGGACAAATTTGAGCTTCGTATTACTTAGAGCTTCATTAAAAAGAAGTATCAGTTGTGGATTTCTCTTGAGTAGTATGGGATGTCTCTAGCACATTATTGGCTTCCCTCCCCCTTCCTTTCTAGAAGGAAGTATGAGATGCACAAGACAGAAAGGGTTTGTGTGATGTGGGAAAGACTGAAACAGTAGAAGTTGAATATTTGGACTCTATTCACAGAGGGACGATGCTGCAGCGTCTTCCCTTCAGTTTTCCACCATTGGTCTGTATAGCGCAGGCCTTAATTCTGGCAGCAATCACTTTATATTTTTATTTCCTATTCTCTTTTCCACTATGAATATCACTGGTTCATCATTTCATGGTGCCTCAGCCTATGTTACCTCTCTCAATTTTTATTGACAAAAATGTAAGCAAGTAGAGGAAAATGTCTACAGAGCTTGCCACAGCTCCACCCATCACTTAAATTTATGTTCCTATTGTCTATATCTATCTTATTGCTGCAAATACTTGATGATGTTTCCAATCACAGTTCTCCCATATGCTAGATACCATCTCCTCATAGCTACCTGTGTTCATCTTCCACCACTCCCGCCAACAACCTCTTGCAAGGTCAACTCTTTTTGTCTCCTCTGGTTATTCCCGTGTGTGCGCTCAGTCTTTATTCTAGTCTAAGTGGATATCACTCACAAAATATGTCTCAACCCTTTTCATGGAGGTATCCATTTCTTTTTCTTGAAAACTCATCTTGAAAGAGATCACTATGATCTTATTTACCAATTCATTTTAATGGCACTGCAATTGATTTTTATAACTAAAAGATCAGTCAAAATCTTTTTGTCAGGGGTCATTAATGATTCCTACATGAGTTTAAAAAGGAGTATGTAGGAATGTTCGACACCTATGTTGCTATATGTAATAGTGAATTGCCAGTCCTCATATTTCTTGACCCACCATACTTTTCCTGTCAGTTACTATCTCCATTCTAAAGTAAAAACATTCTCTTTTATTCAACTGATACTGTCCTAGGTTTTTTTTTTCTGCTTTCTCTGGCCACTCCTTTGTTATTTGCAAGAGACGCATTAATCATTTGATAATCTCATACAAGCCAATGTTTTATCAAGTCCATTCCTCAGTCTCTCCCCTCCAATTCCTTTTCTATTCCTCACTACCTTTCTCCCTGTGTTCATGTGGTCTTATACAAAATCTACCTGGTCCCCTCAGTGCTGGCACCCTGTAGTGTAAGGTCACCTCCTGGAGTCTATGTAGTCTCTTAGTGGCCACATCTCTGAGGAATACAGACTCTCCCTACTCTAATGGTGTCTTGTCAGATAGAGGTAGAACTTCAAGAATCTACCACCCAACTTTGTTTATCTCGTGTCCATGTTGTGTCTGCAATTATAATGTCTATGAGCTCGTGAGTTTGTGTATAGAGTGGTTCTGTCTTATCCAAAGAACACTGTTTTGATGAAATTATACACCATGTCTGGCTGTTACATTCTTCCTTTGTCTTTTTCTGCAAAGATTCCTGTGCTGGGGGTGAAACTGAGGGCTGTGATTTAGATGTCCCACATAAAGTTCAGCAGTCTAGTTTCTTATTCTCTGCAAGCTTACTCATTGTGAGTCCCTTACTAATCATGTAATACAAAATGTACCTCCTTTGCTGAGATACTCTGATATATGGGTATAAAGAAGGTATTTAAGGGGGAGCTAAATACTATGAGTAATAATAGTAGGCTCTCCTCAATGGCTTACACTCTATTTAGCCTTGGATTTTTGAGTCAGTTAATAGCATAGAGCATGAATTGCATCTTGTGGTGCACAGTGCCTTTCTTTAAATCCAAATGCCTCTACTTAGGTAACATCCAAGGGAAATAGCTGTTATAGTGATTGGTGTGCAATTGTTTAGTTTCCAGCTATATTATAATTTTCTGCTATGAGATTGATCAATACAAACCTCTACTCTGACTGCAGAAACTTAACTTCTAACTGTAATTATTTTTATATTCACTTGGACACATAATACTCATTCAAATTATAGCATTTGTAAATGTGAGCATCAATTAGTCTTTGTAAAACCTTTTCTCGTGAAAGTTCTCATTCTAGAATAGTTGTCCCTTTCGTTTTTCAAGTCAAATAATGGAGTCTAACTTTATTGTTCTATGTTCACAGCCAACATCCGTCCACCACGTAATTCCACAGTTCCTTTGCTACTGCTTTAACCCTAGTTACCACAATTCTTTACCTGAATCACTGAAGAACATTATCGATTTTAATTTTTGTTTTATTTTCTTTGGAATTATTGTTTGTTTTTGTTTTGCAAAACTGAAGTCTACAGAAGAAGCTGAAGCCCTGGTGTACATGGCATGCACATGATTCAGACATGGTTATAATAAAGAAAAGTCTACCTGAGACAGCTTACTACACTACATATCATATGGAAGCTAATATAGGAAAAAACTCAGGGCATTTCTATCAAAATACATTAACTGATTTAACTTCATGTATTATTTGTGCCTTACAAAGAATGTTGTTAAAGAGACGGAGTCCAATAATAGATACCATGCTACTGTTATTAAAACTGACACCTCAAAATATCTATTGAAAAATTGTTATATAATGTGACAACTTTTATTTCATACTTACAAGTGTTCATAGGAACCTATATACAATAATTAATACATTTTAGTTATCCATGCACACACATGCACACACACACATACTCAAATCCTACTTGCCTTATCAATTTTTGTTGTCAAATATTTCAGCTTGCCCTGATTTTACTTATGGATGAGCTAAGGTAAGGATGTACTATTTAGCTTAGTTTTGTAAAGGTATTTATATTTAAAAAATCCATCTCTGTTTATATTTTCTGAATATGTTAATTTTCCTTTATTCATCTCCATAGCTTGTCCATCCATGCTGTAGTGTCTCTGAGTTTATTCTGGCACTTTGGACACATACTAACAAGGCTAGCTCTATGTCCCTTCATGTTTAGAGCTTGCACATAATTGTAACCATGCAGTACTAACTGAGAGTCATAAGGGCAGGAATTAAATAAATATTGCTATCATAAGGAATAAGTAAAAACATGGGAAAGTTAAAAGAAATGCTCAAGTAAAGTCTGGGCACATAGAAAAGCTGTTTTAACATTTGCTTTAGAATAGCAAAGAACAAGAATTCAAAATAACGTTTTAAAAAATGTTCTCCATTATAATCCTTTAGTATACTCCATTGATATTCCATAGCTAATGGTGTATTATTTGTGATAGTTTTGAGCTTATATTATTCAAGGATTATTCTATTTAAAATTATGAATTTATTCAGTTGTGAAGAATTTCTGGTGATGATTGCCGTGCCACATAGCTGCCCAGTTATGCATGACTTTGTGCCATTACTAAGTTATAAACATTTGAATATTTTTAAAATTTTCTCAGAGTTATTACTGATGATAGTTTAGGAATTATATAGACTCATTTTTAATATATCTATATTTAAAGTTTAAAAATTCTTATTCAATTTACCTGTGAAACAGTTGATATATTTTTTTATTTTAAAACAATTTTTATGTAATTTATTCTGATCACTATTTCCCCTTCTTCATCTCCTCGCCTGCTTCATCTTCCCAAATTTACTACCAATTCAGCTCTACTCTTTTCTGAACCTAATTCAGACATTAACTGCTGTATAAGATAACCTGCATCTGGGTCTGAAGAGATACATCAGCGGGAAGAATGCTTACAACTTCAGCTGGAGAACTTTGCTCTGATCACCATACCAATAACAAAGATAAATAACAAAGATAGTCCCAGAAGCACATTAAACACTTCACTGTGGAGGAGAGTGGAGACAGGAGGATGCTCGTGTTCGCTGTCAGCCAGACTAGTTCTAGCATCAGTGAGATATCCTGTCTCAAAAGGACGAAAGGTGGAGAGTAAATGAGCAGAACACCTGACATTCTTCTCTGGCCACTACATGTATCCATATAGATGTACTTGATTGCACAACACATGCGCACATATAGTACACACACACACACACACACACACACACACACTCACATAATGATACTAAAAAGATAGTGTATATTTTATAAAGAATGATTGTGTTACATATAATATCCTCAATTAAAGACTTAGCAGCACAGAGTGTGAAGGGGACACAATCTGGGTGTAGAGTTTGGTCTATGTCTGCTGGAGACATTTACCTGGCTAACCCATGACTAATAAAATAATCATTGTCATAAATTTTACACAAGAGAGCTTTTTTTAAGCTAAATTTAAATTACGAGCAGCATTTTTGTTAAAGTTTATTTTTCTTCACATGCGTTGGTGATAAGTAATGCATAGTTTGCAACAAGAATTTTTAGAGGCAGACAAATCGCACAGTAGCTATAACAGGAATCTATAAACACAGGGAAAGCTCAGTTCATGGTTTGTTTATATCCAGCATTTCACCAGTGGCCAATATAACTTGCATCTCCTTTTCACTTTGCAACAACATTTCGTAGGCTGATTAGTTAATGAAATCATACACATTTAAAGAGCATGAACATATTCTGGGTCATGATGACTTGCTTGAGGCACATCATTCCATAATAAAGGTCAAGAAGGGATAGCCTACGTATCTTTTGTGTTCATATATATGCGTTCATAGTTTAGATAGACAGGTCTGAGATTCTTTGAGGGTTTCTACTATGCAGAAAAAATCCTTCACTAATACAAAAAAAAAGTATTTATTCTGGGTCAAAGTTTCTAGACTCTGTAAACATAGAGGAAAAAACATACTTCATTAATTTCTAAGATAGGTGCAAGATTTAATTTAACTGCGAGGGTAGGCAGCAATCAATGGTATATTTCAATGCCTGCTACTTATCACTGAGGGATATCATAGATATTCTCATATATGTATTATGGTTGTATTGTATTTGTCATCTAAGCACACCATCATAATCCTTATTAGAAGTTCTTAAGAGGAAAGCATTGTCACAGAACACAGTATTCTATCAGAACTCACTTTAACATATTTTGGTGACTATGTATATTTTTATGTTTTTGATGTCTTTTTATTTTAAATTTAAAAGCTTTATTCTGAACATGAATACATGGGTTAACTCGATTTCCCAAAGAGCCCATAGTATTTTAAGGTTACAATTCCTGACTTACTCAGTACAAACATCATTCCTTTTGCAAATGCCACGAAGAATCCAGCTGGTTTAGTTATTCCCTCCAAATAGTTTTTGGGCCCATCTGACCAGCATCTTTCATACCCAGTTTGTACTGGATATGTGGTCTGTAGCACAGCAGAGAACTAGGTCTTCTGAGAGAACAATTGTCTATGAGTATCTGGTAAGTATCACGTTGTGTGATCTCTGTAGATGTCTGTACACTGATTTTATCATCAAACAGTGATAAAGGAGAAGGGATAAACAGTTACCTCAACGTTCATAAGCTACACTGCTCAAGAGAACTAAAAAGGGCCACTCCTTATGCTAAGTTACATTATTAATACTGTATATTTGTTAGAAAGATTTTGCATGAATCTGAACTGCTGGGCCTTTTCAATGAAGAGAAAACCTAAATTTACAACTTATCAAACTTAATTAACAAAAGAATAGGGACCATTATTCATTCCTCACAAAAAAGGAAAATGATGAATGTTATTATATTATCGTGAACTATCTACCTAAGTTTTCATAAAAGCTTAAGATTTTTAGTATGCTGAGGCTCTGCCATATAATAGAGGAAATACTGTAAAACTGAATATGAGGTTCCCCAAGACTGAAACCTTTCTTTATGTTTAACAGATGCACAGCTGAAAAAGTCATGAGTTGTCTATTGGAGTCAGCAAGGAAAAATAAAAGCACAGAATGAAACATTTCTCTCTCACTTAAACTCATGCTATGCTGGAAACCATGATTAGTGTCAGAAGTTCTTAAGAGAGAAGCAATGTCATAGAGTACAGTATTTTATAGGAAACCAGCTTTAGCATATTTTGATGACTATGTATTTTTTTTTTTTTCGAGACAGGGTTTCTCTGTGGTTTTGGAGCCTGTCCTGGAACTAGCTCCTGTAGACCAGGCTGGTCTCAATCTCACAGAGATCCATTTGCCTCTGCGTCCCAAGTGCTGGGATTAAAGGCGTGCGCCACCACCGCCCGGCAGTGACTATGTATTGTCATCTTATTTTGTCCCTCTTCTGAAATTGCTTTAGATTTTCAATGACATTCAGTATTCTTTGGCTTTGGCAAATGTAAAAAGTCAGAGATCCAAATATTAAGCTTTCCATATACTCTTATTTTGAGGAAAAGAAATACATATATAGATCAAATCTACATGAGAAGTAGAAAAAGACAAGATCTTTTGAGTAAACTGGGAGCATGAATACCTTGGGAATGGGTTGAAGGGGAAGGGAGAGGCAGGGAGGGGAGTAGAGAAAAATGTAGAGCTCAATAAAAATCAATAAAAAAGAGAAAAAATAAATTAAGAGTATATTTGAAGTAAATTCAAAGATTCCTATACTCAGTTACCTGGCAAACTTTCGTAAACTAACAAACCTTGTTCCAGACAAGCTAATACCCACTTTTGAAACTTCACACAGTCTTTTTCATGAAAATTTTTCCAGTATGTTAATGTAACTGTATGCCAGCTCGGAGAATCCTCAGACTTATCATTCTGACTCACTTGTTAACAGAACCCCAACTACTGAGATTTCAACTTTTCCCAGATTATTATTGACCTGTAGATCACTTTCAGTTTTATACGTGGAGCACAGGCATGATATCTTAGAGCCCTGCTTAACCACATGAATGAATGTATGCCACATGCTTAAATAACATGATGAAGGCATGAGTGGTAATTAATGCAAACCTCCAAACTCCATTAGGTACTGACTAGATGGCTATATTGAAATCCTCCAGACTGTCAGTGAATGGGTTATGACTAAACAAACATTCTTAGTGCAAATTAAGCTGTATTTTGAAAGAAAGTAAATCATGCAAAACATAAATTGTAAGCTCATTATAATCAAATTATGTATTTTAATGTTCAAAGGCTATTTTGACTAAAAAACAGACATAAAAATGACCCTCCCCCCAAAAAGCTCCTGTTCTCACTTAGCAACATTAGTTAAAAATCTCAGTTTATCAGAATTTTAAGGTCATTTTTTTGATGTTAAAATTCCAGGAAAACTATGACACTTTTATTTAGCTTAAAATGTGTATGTGCATATGTCTGGGTCACTGTGAGTTATCTCATTTTGGTACTCACTATAGATATTATGCCTTCTTAACAAAACATTTTGGGATAGAAAGCGATCACAAGTAATTAATAATAAGAAAACCTTAACAGAGTTATCACAACCTACGATTTACCACCACCTTCCAAAATATATTGCTATCATTAGTGACTGACAGTAGGCTAGTACTTCAGACCTCTCGAGTGGAACTGTCTTGAACTAGCCGTCAAATCAAGCTGTGAAGCCTGAGAAATAGTTTAGCTCGTCTGCGTCTGTACTTCACTGCTGTGTGCCTCAATCAGATAGCCAGTAGTTTCTATTACAAAGGTCAGGAACTGGGTATGATCAAAGCAGCCAAGGCAGACTCTTTGGAGTTAATGAAGCTGGGGTAGGATGCTGGCTGTCTGCTCTCATTCTCAACTGTATTATCTAGGGAAGTCAGATAACCTCCTTGAAATTCCTATTTACCTTCTGTAAAATGAGGTCAATTGATATTGCTAACTCATGAGTGGTTTTGATGCTCAACTGAGATTGAATGTGGAAAGCCACTTCATAAACTGAAAGCACATAAAAATTCTCAGCTGTTTTACAGATATATATGAGGTTCAGGCAAGGGCTGCCTGTGCTGCAGGTGGGACACTGAGGGCCAGGTCATGTTGGTGCATGTGGAATGGACCCCTGCCTCTCTCGCTGTGAGAGTTTTATCACATATTAAAGAGCATTTAAGGGTCCAGGTCTAGCTTTTGGTATATTTGTTCACTCTCAAGGATTTCAAACCTCAGTCACTTTTACTTTAGCATTAAAAAAGACAATTAATATTAGAAAATGTCAATAAATTCAGGCAGACACTTTTAAATTCAAAATAACCTTTTTAGTCTGTACCAGGTTCTCTATGCATCTATTATGACTTCCGGTTGTGTGTTTTAGGGGAATCCTGAGTGTGTGAACAAGTAGGTCTCTGATTCTCATGCCTCCTCTTTGACTCTTTTCATTCTGTTTCCTTATTTTGTTCAAATATTATGTGTTAGTTTTGTTCAATTTTATTGTATATTATATTATATTAGTATCCCTTAGAAGCTTATTTGTTTATAATGACAGACAGAAAAAGAGTTTATTCAGATGAGAAGGGTTGCAAAGGACACAACCACATTATAGTGTACATGGAGGCTGATTGTTCATTTCCCAGATGCCCAGACCCAAATAATCACACAGAAACTACATTAATTACAACACTGCTTGGCCTGTTAGCCCGGGTTCTAATTAGCTATCTCTTACATCTTTAATGAACCCATTTCTGTTAATCTGTGTGTCAGCATCTGTCTTCTTTGGGAGCTACATGGCATATTCCTGACTCGGCCAACACTCTCTCTCTATCCCTTCCAGTTTGGCTATATCCCGTCCTGTCATAGGCCAAAGCAGCTTTATTTATTAACCAATAAAAGCAAGACAAAGTTTCATATCTAAGTTATTTTTTATTACAACTAAGGAAACCTACAACTATAACTATTTGTCTTTAACTCCATCAAAAATTTCAGAAAGATATAATATTGTCTAAGTAAACAGGAAATGCAATAAAACAACATCCAAAACTCTACAATTGACAGAGACATCACACTTTCTGGACAGTAACCCTAAGTTCTTCTGTAATATGGCCCTCAACCTTCAGGCCCATAGTATCCAGCAGAATTTTCCGTAAAGCAAGAAATTTGAAGATCTGTTCTGCCTATATTGGCAATTGTCAGCCACTTCTTCTGTCCTGCAGAATGTCTGGTAGTTTCTTCTGTGAAACAGGTACCCTGAAGGACAATTCCAATTTTTTGGAAAATTTAGTAGTCTTTTTTTTGTATGTACTGCATGTCCAGTTCATGTAGCATACCATAAAACAGCTTAGGCAAGAGCAGTTAAGTTCTTGCCCAAATGACTAGTTTGAAGACAAATTCCACATGTGTCTTCAATAGCCATCAACCTCTCTGAAGTAATTGCTGATGCCAGAAGCAAACATGTCTCACTGTTGAGAAAAGTCTAGCTTCTTAAAACATTTTAAATGCAACATTCTGTATGTCTTTGAAAGATTTGAAGAATACCTATATATATGAAATATATCTCTGTATATCTACAAAATCTAACATGACTACAAATTTGATTATTATAAATAATTATCTATTAATCTGTAATTTTAATTATACATTACAGTATTAAATGAAGAACATAAACACAATCCCCTAAACAAGAGCAGAAGAATATACTCAGTGTAACAAATTGACCTTAAACTTGTAACAATAGACCGAGATCCATACCAATACAAAGCATTCATTTCTATATTATATCCTCCTTTAAATAAAAATAAACATTTACAAACAAGTATTTTTGGAATTGAGCATAGTTTTCTCCTAACTTCTTCCTGTTGTTTGTTGGGTAAATTATTTTTAGGGTTCACCCAGACATTTCAGGGGGTCTTGTTCCATTAAACTGTATTAACCTGGAAGGAATCCACAAGTTCTCATCTTCTGTAGAAGCAAAAACAGAACTTCTTTTTTCAAAGCAACTCATTTTTAGACCGAAATTTTGAACTCAAGATACCTTTATGTTGGTTTAACTTAGCAGCCCTCAGAATCAAATGTCTCTCTGCAGTCAAAAAATTCAAAGAAAGAAGTAGAAACAAGTCCCAGTGCCTTTATCAATTGCTTCTCAGACAGCCCCCATTTTTTGCCACATTTAGAGAGTCTGGTTACCGCATGTACTGACTATTTGAGATCCTGGTCTATTTGGATGCAAAGCTTCCAAGGTCTGGATGTAGGGGGGAGGGCCTTGGACTTCCCACAGGGCAAGGTTCCCTGCCCTCTTTTAAGGAGGGAGGCAGAGGGAGGAGGGTGAATGGAGAAGTGGGAGGGGAATGGGAGGAGGTGAGGAAGTGTCAATTTTTGAATGGAAAAATAAATAAATAAAATAAATTTAGAAATTCAAAGAAAGCATAATAACATACATAATCTAGACTCTCTGGGTATTTTCTATCTTTATGTGGCTTTTTTAAAATTAGTTTTACTCCTTTAATCTATTTCTGTCTTCACTCTTTTTGTACTCTTTTTTTTCTTCTCTCTCCCAAGTCTATGTACATTTTTAAAACAGACTGTGACCCATTCCTAGTTTTTTGTTGTTGTTGCTTTGTCTGAGTCTGCATTTATTGTGAATATGTAATTATTTTGTGATGAGAGCACCTTTTTCTTTTCTCTTTTTTAAATGCTAAGCAGGCTGTCTAGGACCAACTTCATGGCTCTGCCTGACTCTGCTCCATCCAACATGGGGGATGCATGTTCACTTCCTTGAACCACTACAGATTCAGAAACGCAGCGGGTCTATGTCATCATTAAGCAACTATTAGCAAGCTGCTCCCAAACCCCAATTAAGACCTCTGAAAAGAGCCAGAGTTCATTCATCCTGCCAGCGTGAACCAGGAAGCCATCTCTCAAAGAAGTCACAATTACACTTTTTGCTGCTAATACCGAGTAAAGAAGCCTCTTATAGGAACCATGTCTCTGCTTGCAGCCAGCAAACAGAGACCACCTGAGAAATTGCTGCTACCATGAAGCCGTGCTTAACGTTGTTCTTTTGTGCCTAGAATTCCTTCCCAAGCACGCTCAGGTTTTATGTGTACATAATTGCCTCACATTGACTCCATCTGTAAATGGAGACTTCTTGTTCATTTCCTGGTAACTCAGACACAAATAATCACACAGAAACTACATTAATTACAACACTGCTTGGCCTCTTATTTCAGGCTTCTTATTGGATATCTCTTACATCTTCATTTAGCCCATATCTATTAGTCTGTGTATTGCCACGTGGTGCTAAAATTTCGGCATCTGTCTCTAATGGGGCTACATGGCATATCTGGACTCTGCCTCCTTTCTCCCAGGATTCAGCTTAGTTTTACCCACCTAGCTTTGTTCCCCTCTTGCTCTTCTAGAGGTCCAAAGTGGTTTTTTTCTTCCTTCCTTCCTTCCTTTTTTTATTTTATTTTATTTATTTATTTATTTATTTTGGTTTTTCGAGACAGGGTTTCTCTGTGGTTTTGGAGCCTGTCCTGGAACTAGCTCTTGTAGACCAGGCTGGTCTCGAACTCACAGAGATATGCCTACCTCTGCCTCCCAAGTGCTGGGATTAAAGGCGTGCGCCACCACTGCCCGGCCTGGTTTCTTTATTTATCAATGGTAATCACAGCATACAGAGGGAAATCCCACACTAAAGAACCTCCATTTTATTTATATGAATTTTCTAGTATCACTCATGGTGAGACATCACTAAGCAAGATCACTATGCAATGTGTTGCTCAATTCTTCATCCAAGAATGAATAATTTACTATACATAAATTCACAGTGCTACTGACAAACAGTTCTAGTTATCACAATTTAAAGATCACATCGAATAATAGGCATGTTTTTCTTAAAGCTATGATGCCTTCTAATGACGGTCTGTGTGTGCTATACTAATTGATTCAGTGTCCAGTTATCTGATTGATTCAGTTGTGTATATCAGTGACTTAAGGAGAATCTCATCATCCAAACTCTTTGTAGTAAAAATCCTCAATCAAATGGCATCAAGACTCAACTTAAAGGTATGTTATAGACAGCTAGTGCTATATTACATGAGCTTTTGCACTAAAATTTTCTCTACTTGAAATTCATAAGTATAAATTTAACAGCATAAAAACAGTCATATTAAGTTTGTTTATGTTTAGAGTCTACTTCCTAAGTACAATAGTTAATTTTATGTTTTCTTACTTAGGTCACATACACTTCATCAAACATTACTTTTATATTTCTCTTAAAGTACTTTTTAAATGAGATTTGAAAGAAACACACATTCCATAATGTGGTAAGTTTCATTAAGTACCGAAGAAAAAACTAGGCTCCTATAAACAAGGAGCTTCTTCTAGTAGACTCCATTAAGATGGAAAGAACAGCATCACTTCTTCCAACAGCCTCCAGTTACCAGCCTATTCTGCAAGACCTAAATATTCCCATGTTCCAAACCTTAAAAGTAAATTTTCATGAAATACTATTATAAGTAACTTGGCAAATCAGCATTTCCTTCTGTGGACCAAGCTCTACCATGCTTCTTTGGACTCACTCTTGATCACATATACATTCAGGAAAGAAATCCTAAAAAGATGTCCTGTTTATCCTGGTCAAGCACACGCCACAACAGGCAGGTTCTCATGAGATGAACCCTCTAATCTGCAAAGAACCTCATAGCCAAACAACCTGTCTGTATATTGGCAAGCTTTCCTCATACTGCTCTGACAATCATGCCTCTGTTGCTACCCTACTTACAATATACACGCTATGGCACATGTCTGCAAGGATTCTGTCCCTACTTTGACTGACCATTGATCGCTTGACCCATCACTACCTCCTCACATTGTGTTAAAGGGTATATAAACATAAAGAGAGTAAGAGGGAACATTACTGATTTATGTTATCTGATAATTCTCAAAACCCTCATTTGAAGAAAAAGGTACATTTCAAAACATAAACAGCAAACAAAAAAAAAAAACAGAAAACACAAGTTTTTGAACTAGTGTGCTATTATTTCAGCAACACTCCAGTTGATGATGCTAAGCTTCTAATATGTAAGCTATCTCTTGTATACTTATTTTTCAACCAGACTGTAAATCTCATTTACAGGATTTGGCACACTTCCTGGAACATGGTAGATCTTAACAGTATTTATCTTGTGAATGAGTTGATATCCCCTAGCCCAGTCTTCCAGAAAAAATGCAAAGCTGATTTGTTTAGACTTTTGAGAAACTGACCAGTAGAGCAAACAGACATGACGATTACTAGCTTCTCACATAGTCAGAACTAATAACTTCTTATGCACCCAAAAATCCACAGCAGAAACTGCCTCTGACTGGTACTCTCTGGATTTCACAATCAATTGGAAACCTTACCCCCTGTGGAGTTTGTCCCAGGAATGTCCTTCATACTGAGTTCTATAATAGCCTCCCTCTTTCTCTGAATTTCATATTGGCTTGGAGACCATATCCAGCTTTAATTTCACCTCGTTAGCTCTTTATTGCCAACTGTTAATCATTCTGCTAGATTCTCTCTACCACTTATCAGAAGATTCAGAAAAATCTTTAAATATTTCACTAAAAGGAATCAGAATCCTATATGCACATTTTATCCTGATAATTAGATTCCAACAACTGTAATACAAAACCAAAAGGAATGACTGAATTTAAGTAAAAATTCATTCACATTAAAAAAATTAAATTTAGCTCAGTGTTTCCTTCACTTCTGTCATGAAACTTATTTTACAGGCATTTTAGCAATATACATGTTATAAATAGTTTGTCCCAGTTAATTGCCAAGCTCTGAAAATTATAAAACTAGCTAATGTGTAAAAAACACAAAGAAATACTAAAGAAAGAAATCCATAATAAGTACTAAAGACTTCCAAACAAAAATAAGCGGGATAACTTCCATTTATCAACTGAGTGTTAGAGAACATCAAAGGAAGAAAAATCTCCAAAAATAAAAAAAAATGCTAGATTTCTAATTGACATGATTTTCTTCCTTTCCTTGAAGAGTAATCCTTTTAAACCTCTTTTGCACCAATGCTGACTTAAGAGCAAGAACAAAATTCCTACATTGGATATTTTCTTCACATGTTTTCCTGCTTTGAACTCTCATTTGAATAACTGTCTGAATTGGCAAGCATACTGATTCCTGATTGGGGTTTTTTTTCACTTCGTGTTGAAGATTTAAAACTATACTTAGTAATTTCATTAAGTTATAGTGATCAAATATAATTGGGCAGCTACTTTGCTAGGTGATGAAACTGTAGGAATATGCATCGTCAGGTTCAACATCTAGTCACTTAAACATAAGATCGTCTCTAGGCTACAAGGTAAAACATCCTTTTTAGTTTTAATAAATAATGGTTATAGTTCTTCAAGTATTTTGATTTTCTGAATTCTAAATTAAATATATTCTCTAAGTCTATATATATTGCAATTCAACTATCTAATCTACAAACAAAATCTAAATTTAAACCCTTATTATATAAGGTCAATATTTCATTATTTTCCTGATCCCTTTAAATAATGTTTTGTATTAAAATTATATCTCCACATTTAAGAGACATATATAAATTTTAAAAAGGGGAATTTGTATGAAATCCAAGGCCAACATCAACATAAATGGAGAGAAACTCAAAGCAATTCCGCTAGAATCAGGAACAAGAGAAGTTATCCACTCTCTTCATAATTACTGAATAGTTTTTGACATCATAGCTAGAGCAATAAAAAAGTGAAGTTCAAGAAAGTATAAATAAGAAAGGAAGAATTAAAAATACTTTTATTTACATATGAAATGATTTATAAATAAATATCCTTAAAACATTCCGCAAAACTTCTACAACAGTTAAAACTTTCAATATCTGAGAAGACACACTTTGGGCTCAATGCCAAGAATACGTTGGTAAAAATTTGACTTATGACCAAGTGGCACACATAAATTTTGGCATGCCTTTAATTCTAGCACTCTGGATGCAGAAACAGGCAGGTCTCTATTAGATTCAAGTTATTCAAGTCTATATATTGAGTTGCAGGCCAGTGAGGGCTACAAAATAAGAACCTGTTTTAAAAACAAGCATAAAAAAGAAAAAAAAATGTGTATAAGCTAGGCCTCCAAATTTTAATGTATTGAATAATACAGAAATCAAGATTTAAGAACAAAATTGTCATTAATTCATTTGAAGATGAGAGAATGTGGCAGTGCGACCATATCTTCAGGTCTTTCTGCATCTATTTCTGTAGTCCTTTCTTCAGAGGAACAGGTTCTGTTGTCCTTCCTGGAAAAGTACCATTCTATTATATTCTTTCCCCATCATTCTTATTCTTTGCATGAACATCTGCAAAGACCCAGCATCTTGCTGCAGGCATGTTAATACTGAACGGAAAAGGGAGGTGGCTCTTATCTCTTGGCCTGCCAGCCTCAAATGCTAGTAGCCCATATCACCAGTCTATATTAACATGATTCCGACATCCTTAGCATTTGACAGATTGGCCAGGGATTTTCTAGTTGGGTTAGAAGAGAGTGTGCAAAGAATACAAGCAAACACAGAAAATGTATGTGCCTTCCCTCTCTTTCAACTTCATTTTTACGTAGTTGCCAAGTCCTTTTAAGTCCATAAATTACATGCTATTCAAGTCTTCCTGTCTCTTCCAATTCCACTATCCTTATTACTGGTTATCAGACATTTGCAGAAGACTCTCGATTTATCTGCCAGCCACCAACTTTGTGATTAACTTTCATCCTTGGTTTCTGTCACAAGCTTATGAGAAGTTTGTTCTCCTTGTCAATTTGATCTCAAGGATCCTTTCACATCTTTCTCTATGATTCTGGTCCAAGAATGGAACCATCTTTTAGAAGTCATCAGACTTCGGCAATCTATCTCTAGATTCTATGTCAAAATTGTCGTAATGAAGTCATACAAAACCTACTAGATTTATTAAGAAAGTACTCTCAATTAACCCAGGTTTATTTAGCCTCTTGACCATTCTGTTCCCTTGGCAAGAATTACCTTACAGAATCCACAGAATATAATTCCAGACAACCTTATGTCTCCCACAAACCATATCTTATTCTGGGACATTTTATTTGTTTTTAATATTTTTTTTACATTTGTGTGTATGTGTGTGTTTGTGTGTGCATGTGCATATAAGTACATTCCTATACATTCCTATACATGCACAGGAGAGAGACACGGGGGGGGGAGGGGGAATAGGTAAAAAAAACTATCAGTATGTCCAGTTCTCCCCTTCTCCTATTTCCCCACCTTAGGATCAAACATAATTCCTCAGGGTTGACAGCCATCACCTTTACCTGCTCAGCCATCTTGCTAGTCCTCTGGAATTCTTTCTAACTGTTCGATTATAACATATAATATCTGCAATATTCCCCAAGTTTTGTAGCTGAAGGTTTGTTCCATAGCTATGGACACACTAAGGGAGGTGCTGTGAACTGTAGGGTATTGGATATAGTTGGAGGCAAGTGTCATCTAGTATGCTTTTGAAGATACACTCTTTCCCTTGCCAAGTGCTGTCTTTCATCTTTCTGGTTACTTTGAAGTAAGCAGCTCTTGTCTACACTGCTCAATCTACTATGATGTTCTGCCTCAGAATAAACCCACAAATAACAAAATGATCACTGCTTGAACCATCTGAACAACAACTTCTTCTTCTTCTTCTTCTTCTTCTTCTTCTTCTTCTTCTTCTTCTTCTTCTTCTTCTTCTTCTTCTTCTTCTTCTTCTTCTTCTTCTTCTTCTTCTTCTTCTTCTTTGAATTTTGAGAAACAGTTTCTCTGTGGTTTTGTCGATCAGGCTGGCCTTGAACTAACAGAGATGCACCTGCCTCTGCCACCCATGTGATAGGATTAAAGGCGTGCACCACCACTTCCCACTGAACTTTAAAAAAAATAAATTTTCACATAGTGTAGAACTAAGAGGTTTCAAGTAAAGTCTCCTACCAAGTCGAAGCAGCTTTTGATGAAAAGGTAATTACGGGTCAGAATTAGTGGTTTGAGGATCACCTTCCCTACTACATATCTTGGGAAGCGTGTTTTCAGCTAACTCTGATGGAATTCTGTTTGTTACTGGAATGCACATTCACTCAGGTGGTTTAGGAGGCAGATGTTTTGGACAGATATTTTGCAGTAGATGATATCAAGTGCATTTTACTATGTGGCTGGTTTCAAGACAGATGCCACTGCAAAATTCACAGAAATGTGTTGCTGAGTTTATAATGCGATCCACATACTCAGAGTGAATACAAGTTTATGAAGGTGTCATCAAGTTGTTTAAACCAACCCAAACACCACATTATACAGATGGCGTTGAAGGCATTGCCGCCTGAACAATAATTTGTGACATCTGTGCCTTCCTCATAATCATTTTGAGTTCTGTGCTTTTTGTTCAGTGATTTTTAAGCTGTTTCAAAGTGGATGAACACTCGTAGCAACATTGAAATTGGTTTACTGAACAGTAAATATCTGGACATAATATTGTTCTTTAATTTTCCATTACTTTAACGTAATTAGTATGTCAAATATATTTTGATAGCTCATTTGCTTTACTTAAATTTTAGGCTGTTTCTTTAAAGGGGGAGTCTAAAAAGGCATTCTTAGCTATCGTATCTCTTTTTGTACAGTTGCTTAATTACTGTGTGTGAGTTTGTGTGCACATTTACCGCGACACAGGTAAGGAAGTCAGAGGATAGCGTGGAGAAGCTCCGTTTCCTCTCACCTTATAATTCCTGCAGGCTGAATTCAGGTGTTAAAACCTGATGCTAAATATCTTCTATTGTGGCATCTTGCTAGCTTATCACATTGTTTTAGAAACTTAAACTACAGCTTCTGACCCAAGGCCAAGCCTGTTTATCAATGTATACTAGCTGATTTAAAACCCATAACTACACATATCATGCACATAGGCCAAAAAAATTACTACCCCAAATAAGCTTAGTTAATACTTCTATTTTCATAATTGTAAGCCTCTATTTCTGAGCTAAAGCCCACATATTGATACCTCTCTAATTTCATACCTAAATAAGTTTTAAAAATCATCTATGCATGGTTAGCTTTCTAAAAACTATCTATACTTATTTTTATAATTAGTGTCAGTGTATTTATCTGTACGTTTTCATCTATATGTTAGGTCAAAAGGATTGCATCGATAATTCTCTTGCATTTAATTAGCCTTTAATTATATTTTTTTATGATATGTTGACCATACTGATAAAAAGGTTTATTGTCAGCACTGCTTTGGGTAGTAGATTTTACTACAAGAATCCAAATTAAAGGGAAATTAATAATGTATGAAAGTAACCCTTAAATTAAATATACTGTCTTTAAAGAAGACAATTCTCAAGCTTTGGTACCAATAAAACATTCATGTAGATCTCATGTCTATGTGACTTCACTTATTTATACAATAAACTCCTGGAGAGAGTTCTTTAGTAAAATAAAATTCCCTGGCTTTTTATTACTCAGTTCTAAATTTAATACATGCTTTTCTCCATAAAATTTGCAGATGATCAACAACATTTTGGTTTTACAAAACGGCAGGCTTTCATAATCATGAAATACAGCTTTTTAAGATTTAACCAATCTTTAATTTGTAATTGCTGTATTTCATGACCCACAGAAGGTTCTAAGTACTGTATTGTTTCCTTGGTCAACCACCATTATCTAACTCAAAGAAAACTCTTGGTACTGGAAGTGCAACTTGGTGATAGAGAATTTGTCTGACATGAAAAAATGTATCTTGGATGGAGTAAAGAAGTTCAAGCAATTTACCATATGTAGGAAAGACATTAAAATGTCATTTCTAACGTTTTACTTAAGATAAAATTAAAATACTGTTTTCCTATGACTTTATAGAAGGTTTTACGGTTATAAGTAAAAGAATTGCAGATATTACTGGTTCACTAGAAAGGGATTAGTGATACAGAGTGTTCATATTGTTGGTGTTCATAAGAATTCCCTTAGCAGTTTCACAGAAAGAGATAGTGAGATAATTGAGATCTAGACATTCTCTTCTGTGTGTAATTTTTGTACTTCTACATTGGCATTATTCAGTATATAGTAGTGCACATTTTCCCCAATAGTCAAACATAACCTCTCAAATTATTATCACCTGGTCAGACATTTAAATCACATGAAAGGGTCTTATTTTGCAGTGTAATGAATACGCTGGTCACAGAAAGTTGTACCACTTCCCACTTGAGCTCTGTAGACAGAGAATGAACCCCTGACAACCACCAAAACATCCTTTGTTTTTCTCAGAGAAGAAAAGACTAGATGGAGAAAAGACATTTGGCACCACAAATATTCATTGTCACAAGACGATATTAATACAAAAGGATAATATGATTGTGAGACCAGCTGAAGGTTGCATTCAAATAGTTAACATTTGTTAATATGAAAGCAAAAAGATAAGCATATTAGTCGCCTAACTCCAAATAGTACTTCAAAGTAGCCGTTTATTTTAAACTAGTTGTTGGATATTGTTTGTATTTTATGTAAAAATGAAGTGAGGGTTTGACTACTTATTTTGTTTCTTATCACATGCTATAACTAAATTGAAATTAGAAGTTTACCCAGAAAAATAAGATTGAATTAAAACAGTAAATATACTAGTTCCAACAATACAAGTCAATATTGTAGCATTTAATTTGCATTTGATTCTTCCATCTAACTTACAAAGGTAGAGTCAGGAAGAATTCCGAATGAGAAATTAAACTGACAGGTATTTGTAAAATTTTTTCTTAAGAAAGTAAAACACATCTCAGATAAAATAAGACTTATACTTATTTACCAATAACAATATTGCCAGAATTCTTCTATCAGATCTTTCATATATAAAATTCCCGTGAATATCAAATCATAAAAAAGCATGAATCTGAAATATTTTAAAGCAGAAATATCAGATCATAACAAGACACTTTATTGCCATCTTACATGTGTTTCATTTCAGCACCTTGTTCTCAATGAAATCCCCCCAAAGCTCCTTAGAGGAATACTTGCTTGCAGCCAGGCCTATGACGTGAGAGGACTGTAACTCAATTTTCTGATTTAATAGTGCAGGACTATTCAAGCATGAAATTGCCTCCTTCATGTAGAGCAATCCCCTTTGCCTGTCAAGTGAAGGCTCAAAGGCTTGATGTCTACTGTGATTACCTTACCACTGTTGACCCAAACAATCGTTGCTGGTATCAGAGTTAAGCTTTTCTGTATGATCCACTGGAGAACCATCTCTTGAAGCAGTCAGAGGTGAAAAGGGTGTGTGGGTCTTCTCAAAGGCTCAGACCTAAATGTTTACATTCTGGGTTACAAACAAATTAAAGAAAATGTAAAATACTATGTCTTTAATTGACTTGATTATTTTTCATAAGTATAAACAAGTTTTTTTCAATAAAACATTTACTGAGTTTAAGAATTACAGAGGAAACAACCCACCTCTATTGTGTCTATGACCATCTGCTATTCAAGAAACAATGAGAAGATTTTGTTCCTCATTAATTTAATCAAACACTGTGGTGTTGATTTTTTTATAATGCAAACTTCGAGGTCTGAATATAGGAGTAGTGCAGACATGTATGCCTGGGACGTTGTGCAAGTTACAATTCAGGCCACTTAGGTAGTTGTGTGATTGTATTTTTTAATCTAAAAAGTAAAAAGAAAAAGGTGAAACTAATCTTAACAATATATATTCCTATATATTATATATTGCTATATATATTATACATAGCTATTTACACTCTATATTTTTATATATACAATTTTGATGACTATATTGAACAGTCATTTCAAAACTTAAAATATAATTTCTACAGATTTTATTTTTCATTTTTCAAAATTAAAATATAATTGCATCATTTTCCCCTTTTTCTTTTTGTTCCAACCTTTCCTATATACCTCACTTGTTCAGCTTCAAATTTATGGATTCTTTATAATTTTTGTGATATATGTATATGTGTGCATATATAAATCTCTTATCTATATATTTTATATACATATAGATGTATGCATATACATGTACATGCAAACAATATATAGGTATTCGTGAATACAAACTGCCCTGTTCATATAATGTTACTTGTATATATGTGTGTGTAGACACACACACACACAAACACATACACAAATGCACACATGATTTCAAGGCTGGCCACATGGTATTGGGTAACCATTTGTGGGGACTCTTTTCTGGAAAGACCATTTCTCCTGCTCATAGCAGTTATCTCTGGTTGAGGTACCATTAGATTTTCCCCTTCTATGTTAGCATGTCTATTGGTGTGTTGTGTGGGTTTGTGTGTATGTTCTCAAATTAAAACAGCATGTGAATGATATGGGAAAAGAAAATGGTTATTGACTCCCATTTTCGTGTTTGAGGCAAATAATGATATTTAGTAGAAGAATGGTCTAGAATCAATAAAACACAAAGGGGTATGATTAGTACATTATTAATCTATGACAAACCCTCCCCATGAGGCTCAGGGAACAACTGAAGAAGGAGGAAGGGGTAGACTGTAAGACATGGCTATTTGATATAACCATTTACAGAAGCTGTAGTTGCATGCAGATCTGCATCATATGTACCTAGTCAAAACTCCAACTGAGGCTCCACCCTTAAAGGAGGAGCTTTGGGCTATCTATGTCTGCAAGGAAAGTCATTATCCTTTGAAAACAAGGCAAATGGTAAGTGGTCCACATCCCAGTTTATGGCCCCATGCGTATGGGCAACACTAATGTGAATCAGGGGCCATTAGTAGCAATAAAACAAGACAGCATGAAGTGGAGGGAGACTGGGTGAGGATGCTAGAAACACTAGAGGGAGTGGTAGTGGTAGATGGATATATCAAAATACATTTTATAAGATCATGGAATTTTCAAAGAAGACATACAATGTTTTAAAAAAGTAAAAATGATTAACCAAAACATTGATACTATAATATCAAGTATTTTTTGTATAATATATCTTGCATAACTTTTATTGTGTGGTTATTTAAACATAAAATTTTCAAATATTAAGGTTAAAAATAATTTGGAGGAAGTTAAAATTCAGAGTTAAAATTCAGCCCTAATAATATAGTGTAGACAAAAAGTAATCTCTACTTCCTAGAGTGAGCGTTCATTTCCTGAGTTGGCTGGTGGCTTATCTGTGAATCACTCAGTGAATCTGAATGTCCTCATGTCCATTCCTCTGAAATTCCTGCAGTCCCTTCAGGGCACATTTGCATGAGACTTAGGTAAATCTCTGTGTTTGTCCAAATATTAGTGTAGACTATGATTTATCAAAGGTACTCTGGGGGTCAAGCACTGTTCCATGGGATTCATATAATACATCCTAGCAACATATAAGAACTTGGAAATACTAATATCACAATTAAACCAGCCACTGGCTTATGGTCAGAAAGATTGAGCAAGGTGCCATGAGCTACACTATTTGTATTGGATGTACGCAGGATTTTAAGGTTTCTAGCCCAGGAGTTGGGACTCCAGAGCCTCATTTTTAAAGCTTTCTTTCGTGTTGGCTGCAGCTTCCCTCAATTATTTAGCCAGTCATACTTGACAATAAATATATCCCCTTATAGATGGCTTACTCTAGGAGATAGCAATATTCTTACCAAATGCATTGGGTCCTTCCTCCTAGATTTTGTCCTCAGCATTCAGTTTTGATAACTGACATTTTTTTTACTTGAAATAGTTATTCTTAGCATTTCAAATTTCAATGCTGTGGAGAATACTATTATATTTTTTAAAAACTCATCACAGGGTAAACAAAAGATTTTCTCTTTCCAGGCCTTTTCTTTTCAACATGAATAAATAATCTATACCAATAAATGAAATCAACCATTTAAAACAGAATCCCCGAGAAACCACAATTCTCTCATATTTTAACAGGTAAAGCAAAATTGCTCAGATAAAATACTTTCATTTTACATTTCATATTATCCATATTTTTCTAACTTTCTGTGACTCTGACAGTCTTTAGATTTTTGACTCTTTGATCTAATAAATTTATTTCACTTTTGTTTTACAATAGACTAAAATAGATATAGTTTCTTTTTTACAATAGATATAGCTAATAGCTTCTTTGTGCACATTCAAGATAAGTTTCTCTAAGTTTTGAAAAAGACTCAGGAATAGGGTTGAATGAATTTTAGTGGCACATATCTTTATTTTTCACTTTTGAATTTTTTAAAAATCAAATACACTATCTTTCTCATTTCACACACCAAGTCCAATCCCCACTCCCTCCTCTCCTCCCACCTCTCCAACTTTCCCCCATCTACTCTTCAGAGAGGATAAGGCACATTGAATTGAGAAAGGACCAAGGTCCTCCTTATTACATCTAGCCTGAGCAAGGTATCCATCCAAAGACAATGGCTTCTGAAAAGCCAGTGCAAGCAGTAGGGAAAATCCCTGGTACCACTGCCAGAGGCTCTGCAGTCTGCCCCAGCCACACAACTATCACCCACATTCAGAGGATCTAGTTTGGTCCTATGGGGTTACCTCCCTGTCCGGCCAGAGTGGGTTCGCATTAGCTCAGGTAAGCTGTTTCAGTGGGTGTCCCCATCACGGGCTTGGCCTCTTTGCTCATGTTATCACTCGTCTCAGTCTTCTACTGGACTTTGGGAGCTCAGCTCAGTGCTCTGCTGTAAGTCTCTGCCTCTGATTCTATCAGTTCCTGGATAAAGCTTCTATGGTGACATTTAAAATAGTCATCAATCTGGCTACAGGGCAAGGACAATAGTTCTCCACTATTGCTTAGGGTCTTAATTGGGATCATCCTTGTGGATTCCTGGGAATTTCTCTGTGCCAGGTTTCTTGCTAACCCCATAATTGCTCCTTCAATCAAGGTATCATTCCTTGCTCTCAATCTCTGTCCTTGGCCCATATTGACTATCCTGTTCCCTCAAGTCCTTCTCCCCCTCCGCTTCTCTTCCTCCCTTTCTGCTTTCCATTCTTCCTCCATCCCCACGATCCCAATTTTTTCGGGAGATCTTGTCTATTTCCCCTTCCAAGGGAAATCTATATATGTTTCTCCTAGGGTTCACCTCATTACTTAGCTTTTCTAGGGTCAAGGACTATAGGCTGGTTATCCGTTACTTTACAGCTAGATTCCACTTATGAGTGAGTGCATACCATATTCATCATTCTGTTTCTGGATTACCTCATTCAGGATGGATTTTCAAGTTCTGTCCATTTGAATGCAAATTCCGAGATGTCATTGTTTTTTACTCCTGAGTAGTATTCCACTGTATAAATGTACCACATTTCCTTTATCCATTCTTTGGTTGAGGTGCATCTAGGTTGTATCTAGGTTCTGGCTATTACAAATAATGCTGGTATAAACATAGCTGAATAAATGACTTGTAGTGTGATTGAAAATACTTTGGGTATATGGCCAAGAGTGGTATTGCTATGTCCTGAGGTAGGTTGATACCCAATTTTCCGAGAAACCACCAAACTGATTTCCAGAGTGGTTCTACAAGTTTACATCCCCGCCAGCAACAGAGACATACTCCCTATATTGGGCATCCTCTCCAGCATAAGCTATCATAAGTGTTTTAATCTTAGCCTTTCTGACTTGTGTAAAATGGCTAAAATTATACAATTGATAAAAGAAAGCATCTTCAGCAAATGGTGCTGGCATAACTGGATGTTAACACGTAGAAGAATGCAACTAGACCCATATTTATTCTCATGTATGAAACTTAAGTCCAAATGGTTTATAGACCTCAATGTAAATCCGACCACACTGAACCTGATAGAAGATCATGTGGGAAGAAGCTTTCAATGCATGGGCATAGGAGACCACTTTCTAAATATAACACCAGAAGTGCAGACACTGAGCACAACAATAAATAAAAGGGACCTACTGAAACAGAAATTCTGTAAAGCAAAGGACAGAGTAAATAAGACAAAAGGTCACCTACTGATTTGGAAAGGGTCTTCACCAATCCAACATCAGACAGAGGACTTGTCTCCAAAATTTATAAAGAATTCAAGAAATTAAACATCAAAATTCTACATAATACAATTAAAAATGGAGTGTAGATCTAAAAAAGAGAATGAATACCAGAAGAATCTCAAATGACCGAAAGACACTTAAGGAAATGTTCAACATCCTTAGCCATCAGAGAAGTGAAAATGAAAATGACTCTGAGTGGCTCATATCTTATCCTGATAGATATCTATATGCACAGTCCAATTCTGTACAACCCAGCATTTACAAAGAAGTGATCGTGGAGCTCTTTCTCCCTCCTTTTTCCTGCCAGGTAACTGAACCCAGCAGCTCATCTGGAACCATCTGTCTTCTATCTGTAGATCTATGATTAGGATACTGTGAACCTAGTCAGACTGGAATCTAAAACCATAGTGTTATCTTGGCTGCATTAATTTCTTCCTAGATCAGCATGTATGTGCTATATCTGCAAAGGAAGAAGTTTCATCTTTCCTAGAGAGCTTCATGATATGTATGTGCATGTTTGCGTGTGTGCATGTTTAGTGTATGTGGGTTGGTGGGGGGCCTGTTGTATTATCCTTTCTTCTGAATTTTGGAAACAAGATTTAAAACCTTGAGTTTAGAAAAGGCTAGTTTTAGAAAGACTTTGATAATCATGAGAAGAAGAATTTTTACAAATTACACTGTGAAGATTCAGGTCAAACAACATGTAAAATGGGAGAACTTTCAGCATTTCAATCAGTTTCCTGCTGTAGGCTACACTGTTTGCAATTTTGATTACACATAACCTACAGGGCCTTAAATGATACTTCAAGAGAAAATGAGTTAATGCTTGAATCATAAATATATGCAGCATGTATTTGTTTAAAAAAATCAAAGCCCACAGATGTTACTCATACTGAAGACAAGAGAGATAAAATGCTTAATTAATCATAGAATCAGGAAAAGAGTGAAAACACAGAAACTGTATAAATCACTGCTTAGCCTATTAGCTCTAACTTCTTATTGGTTAGCTTTTTTATCTTAATTTAATCCATTTCCATTATTTTATTTTTTTACTTTATATTTTTTATTGAAAATTTCCACCTCCCCCCTCTTCCGCCTTCCATCCCCTCCCCCCTTTCCCTCCCTTTCCAGTCCAAGGAGCAGTCAGGGTTCCCAATCCTATGGGAAGTCCAAGGTCCTCCCTGCTTCCCCCAGGTCCAGGAAGGTGAGCATCCAAACAGACTAGGCTCCCACAAAGCGCATCCATGCAGTAGAATCAAAACCCAGCACCATTGTCCTTGGCTTCTCTCTCAGTCAGCCTCCACCATCAGCCACATTCAGAGAGTCCAGTTTGATCACATGCTCCAGCAGTTCCAGTCCAACTGGCCTTGGTGATCTCCCATTAGATCAGTCCCATCGTCTCAGTGGGAGGAAGCACCCCTCGCGGTCCTGACTTCCAAGAGATACCCAAACATACTAAAAAGCATTTGTTCAACTATGTTCTTAGCACCACTATTTGTAATAGCCAGAACCTGGAAACAACCTAGGTGTCCCTCAATAGAAGAATGGATAAAGAAGGTGTGGTACATATATACTTTAGAGTTCTACTCAGCGGTAAAAAACAATGACATCTTGAATTTTGCATGCAAATGAATTGAAATAGAAAACACTATCCTGAGTGAGGTAACCCAGACCCAAAAAGATGAATATGGTATGTACTCACTCATAAGTGGATTCTAGCCATAAACAAAGGACATTGAGTCTATAATTCGTGATCCTAGAGAAGCTAAATAAGAAGGTGAACTCAAAAAAAACCATATAGTTGTCCTCCTGGATATTGGAAATGGACAAGTTTGCTGGACAGGGGTTGGGAGCATTATTTTATATTTTACAACAAGGCTTGTGGCCTACCTGAAAGGTACCATCATATCTTTCTTTGGTGGCGGCTCCATGGTTTCTCCCTGACTCTGCCTTCTTCCTCCCAGCATTCAGTTTAGTTTCCCCTGTTTAACTCTACTCTTTTGCCCTATCCATGGTTTCTCCCTGACTCTGCCTTCTTCCTCCCAGCATTCAGTTTAGTTTCCCCTGTTTAACTCTACTCTTTTGCCCTATCACAGGCCAAGACAATTTATTAACCAATGGTATTCACAGCATACAGAGGGGAATCCCACATCACACATGGTTTGTGGTTGTTGTGCCTGGAAATATAGAAGCTTTCATATGATGTTTAAAATAGAAATAATAGAATAAAAGTTTAAGTGAACAGTGGCTTGAGAGAGTAGGGAAAAACAGGGAGTGGGGAGGGCCAAGTCACACTATGGATATTTGAAGGAAACTTACTCTTTTAGAAGCTTCCTCAATAAATAGACACACAAGTTCTTGTGTGTGCGCGCACGTGTGTGTGTGTGTGTGTGTGTGTGTGTGTGTAAAGAGTTTCTTTAAATGGAGATACTCTTTATGGGGAACTAGGGCTTCTTTCTCATGACATAGGTTGTCAACTATCAACCCTATTGCCAGATTGCCAGTTGTAAGAAATAACCTTTTCAGGTGCTGATCAGAGAGCCCAATAGACACCTAAAAAGCTGTTTATTGTCATTGCTCTCAGCTATCAATCATAGTAAATCTTTAATAATAAAGACTGGAAATTTAGTCACAGGACATGCAGAAAACCAGTTGGTATATACTTATAAGTATCTTCCATAGAAGTTAGCATTCACAGTGTGAACACTTCAAGTTAGAATAATCATGGACCTGCCGAGAAGTACCCATTGATTCAATGTTGCCATGAATATTCTGGTAATAACCAATCCTTTTTTGATTGCGTTTAAGACTCATTGTATAGGATGCAACTCATGACCATCCAGCAACCTGTGGCTATTGATGTTACAGTTGTTAGAGGAAAGCCTATTATTATTTTGCTAAATGTACATAATATCAACCTGCCTCATATATACCCATTTGTATACCCACAGATTCGTGCAACTATCAGAATTCATTTATGATCCCCTCCAATGGATAGTAATGAATCCTGAGACTCATGGTAGGCAGAGTGGAAAGAATGAGTGGCAATATAATATTCAGTCATAAAGGGGTCAATATCAGACTCTTTACTAGCGTGGTTCAAAGAGCATTGTGGGGAACATGGAAGGTGGTAAGAAATAGCTGAGTAAGACTGCTATGAAGCAGTGCCTTCTGGGCATAGAAATCACTGCAGCCATGAACTTCATGTGCAGGCACAGCGCCTGTGCAAGATAAAGCCAGTCACAGTTCCGGCATAGACTTTGGAGAGGCTCATGAAACTCTTTTTCCTCAATGAGTTTTGACAGTTGAAAGATTTGGTAAGAAAAGTCAGTTTTCTCCAGGGTCATTGCTGTTGTTAAGTTGCTGCTGTGGGAGACTCTGCATCCATGCACACTCAGACAGCACTGATAACTTAGTGGGTTATAAAAATAGGAAGTGAAGTAGGGGTGGAGGAATGGTGGTGGGAGTCAGAAAGAAATTGGAAGGAAAATGGCGTTGAGAAATGATGAATATATACATTGTATATATGCATGGAATTCTAAAATAATGAACAAAATAAAAACATCTGGGCTTATTTTAAATTTTACAAAATTAAAAAAAAATTGAGTTAAAGACTTTAAGATTAGTAGAAATCATGTATGTTACATAACCTTATTTTACCATGAAGTGACATCTTATTTTTAAAAGAGCATGGATTTTTTTTTACCCATGACTTTTAAAAATATGCTGTCTTTAGCATAAGAGTAATTATACTTAATCTAAATATGAAAATATGTCATTGCATTGTTTTCCCCTTCCCTATTCTCCTTCCAATACCTCTGGGCCAATAGTGGCTATGATATGCACTGAAATCCTGACATTTGAGAAGCAGAGCCTGTAAGATCATGACATATTCTGGGTGACATAGGAGACACTGTCATCTGCACACTAAAAGCAAACAAAATTAAGACCTTTGCAATATTACTGATTTATACATTTTAAAGCGATTATTTGTCTCTTTGTGTAGTCCTATCAGGTAGTGTATGTACAACATAAACTGTGCATTACTTTTTATGTCAACTTGCAAGAATCAACATCAACACACATAGAGGCTATTGTAGAATTAATAACGCAATAACAACAGAGCAGTAATGAAGTCAAAACTGTCAGTTCTTAATAAAGATAATAGGAAAGCTACATGAATGAGCATTGATGACAGCTTGGGGGAAGAACTCTCTCTAGGTGCACTTTGAAATTCTGGCATGTCATATAAGCTGTGTTTGATTTGTTGTTGCTGCTTTCCAGACAGAATTCAATTTTGGTAAGAAGTCCTGAGACCATCACATCTGTTACCCGCTTTGTGAAGCATGGTCTCAATGATAGGCTCACACCTATTAGCAAACGCGAAGAGAAAACGTTCGTAACCATGGTACTTGCACACAGCATCCCCCTCCAACTTTATGTAGAGTGCCATTTAGATAACTTATCCAATTGGTTTAGATAGTTTTATAGCTGAAACCCATTCAGGTAATCAAACCACTGAGCATAAAATATTATTCACATCACTATTTTTAAAAAGCATCTTTGGTTGTCTCTTTCTTTCTCAGTATTCCTTTATCTTTGTTTCCTGCTAATGCTAAGGGCCGCTTCTGAAAGTTTTTTTTCCCCAAAAATTGTGTACTTGGAAGTTCTTTATTTTTCAGTAGCAGAATTGGCATTGATTTTAGCAGATATGTACAGAATAATTGATACCTACCTCACAGGGATTCCCATCCTATTCATTTGAAGTCTTGTTCATTTAGGAGGACAATTGATACGAATGTTATCAGTGCCTCGTCCCTGACATCATAGGACTGAGAGGTTCACCAAATTTTATTACAGCTATTTAAAATGTGTCTCTTGACAACCATGTTTTTATACCTAAGCTACTTTATGGCAGTGACCTCCATGCTTTCACCCTGCTTATCTTGCTTACTCTTAGATTTCATTCACTCCAAAACACCTTTGTGAAATGCCTACTGTGTGTCAGGCTGTATGTTAACTTTCACTCTCCATTAGGGAAGAAAGACAACTGCATGTCAATAATAATGCAGATATGTATTATTTAGTGTGGAGTACTTCGTCAGAAGGGTCTGAGGGAGAACAGTCATAGAGGCTTGAGAAAAATCACCCTTGAGCTATTTTTTTGAAGAGTGAAGATGTCAAAGTGCATATATTAAATGCCATGTCTTCCTTCTTGAGATGGTTTAATCTCTCAGGGGACAGGATTGTTTTTAATGTATGTGGCAACACAATTCTTCAAATATGAATACCAATAGTGTTTTGTTGTTATTTTAAAAATATGTTCAATGTGGAGTTTTTACATTTACAGTTAGGCCTATCATTTAATTCTATTTTCACAATCAGGGATATCAATATAATTAAAAACATTGAACAAAAGCCCTAAGAGAGGCTTTTCTATTGTGCCAGTATGGAGGGGAAAGAGAGTTTCCCCTCAGTTCCCTGGGACCTTCTGAAGAGCAGTTAGTTACAAGCTCAAATGATGTGAAGGGATCTTGGGAAAGTCCTTTAGTGTGTCTGGTGAATAACTGTGGGCGTTCCTGAGGAGGCTAAGCAGAATCTTTCATTCAGTTTTATTGAACAATGGTGTGAGCAGACAGAGCTGACATAACTCATCATCTCCAACAACAAACTTCAGTCTCTTTTTGATGACCTCAGACTCTTGCCTGACTTCATTGTCCTTAAAATACAGAATGTCACCTCTTCGGCTATGAGAGATATACCATCTTTAGATACTTAACATTAACCATAACAAATGGAAAACTCCCTTAGAAAATTTCAAACTTAAAAATCCTGAAGGTGCTGCACCTCAGAAAAACGCTGACGTGCATACCTGAGAGGTTTGTGCACATTTCCAGCATAGAAGATATAAGTCTTTGAAACGACCATCTTGAAATCATGCCTGTTGGCTTGACTTTCCTCTCCAGTTTTCTGTGGTGCAATCTTTCTAGTAACCAGCTGAAGCATTTGCTGGCTGAAACAAGCAGAATGAGACATAAATATTCATGTTAAATTCTGTATGAAATTGAGGTTAATGCAACTTTCATTTAGAAAAATAATTGTTAGGATAATTATAGAGAAAGAAAGTATTTTTTATTGCAAGTGCAAACAGAACTTAGGAACATTTCCTTTAGATCATTTTATCTAGGGTCTACCTAAAAATGATTACCAAAAGACATGTAGGTTTATGACAAAATGAAAATTCTGCTGGGTACTAGTGGGAAAGTACATACTGAGAAATTGATGAAAATTCTGCTTCATGCTGTATTAAAGCGTTTATTCACTATCATCCTTTTCCTCTCTCAGCTGTAGCTTCCCTGGGGCTTGGAAGTAATGATGTCAAGTTAGACAGACAGATTGTTAATTTCTTTTTAAAAATAATGAAATACCAAAAGTTAGTGCTTGAGAAATGCCACTTGCTCGAGGGCAGAAATGTTCCCTGTCCGTCTTTGCTCAGGTGCAACTTTGTGGAGCCAACAGGTGGTAGAGAGAGGAGAGTGAAAGAAGCAGAGTGGTGTGTCATCTGTGGGAAGAGGAAGCACTAGTGCTGTGACCACAGTGATGGGCATGAGAAAGGACGGATGTAAACTGTGGACCGCGTTGTTGCCCAGTGGTTTAAAAGAATGACGTGGAGGACCCTGGTGTTTAAGCAGATGCAGACTCAGCCCTGGAACAAGTTGCCTGGCTGTTGGGTCACCCTAGCTCTGGGCAATAACAGAAGCCAGAGATGAGGAACAGTCCACTTCCTTTACTGGACCTCCTCAAAAGACTACTGTGTCCCAAGATGCCGCTGATGTGGTCCATTACAGGTTGATGTCTGTAGAGAGTGTATTACCTAAGAGCTTGTGGATGCTCATGGCCTGTGCAGTGGCCTGGATCCATATTGATGTCTGAGGGTCATGCTGACCTTGGAGAACATACTAATGTGAGTGGCCTGTGCTGCCACATGCTAGTAGTGTCCAGGTCTGGGCTCCTACTGAGGGCTGTGTCTGGGACAGACGTCGTGCTATAGCCAGGGTCCGAGTTGATATCTATAGCCCATGTTACCATTGAGAGTCGAACGGATTTCTTTGCTGCAGCTTGAAGTCTTGTTGGGGTGTATAGGCCATGCTGCTATGTGGGGTCACATGGGAGGGGCCATAGTGATGTCTGGATCATGATACAGGCAAAGGTCAAACCTAGGGGCCTGGTCTGTGTTGATATATGTTGCTATCCAAGATGGCAGATATCTTTGGTCTATGTTGCAACCTGAAGTCATGTTGTTGTCCATGACCCCAGCCATATTGTAGAGCCTTTTCTGGGTCTGTAGTCCTACTGGCAACCAGGAGCCCTCTATGTGATCTATGGTAACACCAAAAACCACGTGGCAGCCCGTGACCCATGGTTCCTCAGATTGTGAAGAGCAATCTGAGTGATATCTTTGCCAGTGATATCGATGACTACAGATGCACAGTTAGAAAAGGGAAAATGGGAGAATTCAGAAATAACCCCTACCTCCACAGAACCTCACATCCACCCCAAATAGTAACAGCCTAAACATGAAGCAATCCAAGAGAACTCTTGAAAACTGTGATAGGATGCTGAGGCATTGCTCTCCACCATAGATGGTTTCCAGCAGGGGTGCAGGAAGGGAATGACTCAGTTTTACTTAAGGGCAGGCCACTCACTCCAGTATATAGATGACACGAATAGGATTTTTTTTTTTTTTTTGCTGGAGGGTAGGTCAC
>CADCXT010004473.1:0-88196 GCA_902806775.1 Microtus agrestis
TCTCAAAGTATTAGATTACTAGCACTTCTATTAATTTTAAATGAAATCTTAATACTGATAACTACAATGCAATTTATCTAAGGACACCTGGAAGACCTTCATAAACTTAATCAGAATGGATTACAGGGAATTTAGGTAAAATAGTCTTTATTGTGAAACAAAACACGAAATTTTCACCCTGTTGAATCAATCTGCAAAATTATGGAAAGAAAAAATATTATTGTTTTTGCTGTAATTCTGCAGTTTCTTACAAAAAAACATATGAAATTTTATTGCAAAAATGTATCTTCTTTTTAAATTTTCTCATCCTGTTGCACGAAATGAAGGTAGTGAGATATGTCACCTGGAAGACAGTGTTAAAAACTGTAGCATTTTGTAAACAGACATAGACACACGGACACACATACAGCAAAACAACTGAGCACTTGTTCACCCAGCTAGGTAACTTGTCAACTTATTTAAAAAAAAGTTGAACATAAACTTCCTCATCTTTAATAATTGTTTGAAAAGTTTTCTTGCTCTTAAAATCTCTAAATTAGAGTGCCTTCTATTAGAACTATAGCTTTTACAGAAGAGAATTTAGCTAAGGAGATGAAGAACAAATCTGAGAGAAGTTTCTGCTTGTTTTATGCTAAATACTGATAACGCAGGTCATTTCTGAAGTGCTATGGGTGACTCAAAATTGCATTAAAAACTGGACAGGCAGATCTTATCTGGTAAGCATTAATCTAATGTTCTCTAATAGGTGTTTTTATAATTTATAATGCTTCACTATTTCACCACTTCAATGCAAATGTGGCTGAAGGAAATCACAGGATCTCTACATTTGTTCTTTCGCATACGTAGTAGAGCAAATAATATATGTTTCATAGGGTTATTGTGAAGGAGGGATTAACAAAAAAGAAATTTTAAATTCTATTTACTTGGGAAATTTTACTATGTGTAAAGCAAGTCTTGAAATAAAACAATTATCCACAAAAGCAGAGAACTTTTGATATTGATTGTTGATTGTGACTTGAACCAGCTTCAACTTCATCTTTATTTATTTATTAAAAATTTCCACCTCCTCCCATTTCCCTCCCACTCCCCCACTCCCTCTCCCACTTCCTTTCCAGTCCTAAAAATAATTCTTAAAACCAAACTTTTCCTCCTGTATAAAAATTAGAGTGTGCAAAGTATTTAGAACTGAGAGCTCCCAGTTCATGGAGGATTTTCTACAGCCTGCTAAGAGTATAGTGAATACTTCTTTCTCTGTAAGGCAATAATCCCCTTCTCACAACATTGTAGTGATGAAAATTTAGTACAGTATTTGTGAATATTACTTTTAGATGAAAAGATGTTAAACAAATTCTTACTTTCCTCTTCTTTATGCTAGATTTTGTGTGTGAAGAGACCTTATCCAGAGAGTTCTTCCCTCTGTAAGAAGATTTCTGACAGTAGCCTTTGGTTTTGCATTCCATTGGTTGTGTTCACCTGATTTCCATTGTGGTAAAATTACGTATTTGCTTTTGGCTGACAAGAGTAATGGTTGCCACTGTATAACTGAACAAAAGTAATGTTAGTTAATGTATCTGTTTGGGGAAAAAAATACCTTATATTTAGTAACATTGGAATGCAAATTATATGACCATACTACTATCATCATATTCTCTGATTTTCCCATAATCTTGTCTTTCTTACAATTATATTTTAATTGCATTAGCAAATAAAAGTATAAGTATGCATTAAATATTTTTTTAATTTCTGGGAAGTCTGATATGTTCTACAATGACATTTAGAAATCTGTTTAAATTTAATAAAATTTTGAGAGAAATAACCTGTGACAATAAAAAATATAGTTTCACAAGAAGGAAATGTTCTAATGCATATGCACAGCCAAAATTTTACTCTGTTGAAGGAATTTTCAGGTTTCTTGGAGAACTAATGACAATATTTTTTTGTGTGGAGATCCTATTGGGAATTCTGCTAGAAAACTCTTCTCATTATACTGGTAAAATTTGAACAATATCTTCAAATAGCAACACTGCTGTCAAAAGAAACAGATGAGGCCATATCTGAGGTCATTTCTTACAGTATCTAAAATTAATTTACAATAAAATACCTACATAACTAGGGGCTAATTTCTTTTAAGAATTTCTGAACTGGAAAATGAGCTCACCAGCTTCCTGCTTCAAATTTCTCTTTGTAGAACTGATCAAGCGGAAGGATGAGTATTATCTGAAATGTAGATCTGGAAAAAGAACATTAACAATAATGGCATTTCTTCACGGTGCTCAATTAGAAATATGAGTGGAGCAAGAATGTGTGCCTAGTAGATGCCTTCTCTTACAACAGTCTATCCTCAGTGGGGTCATCAGAAGGTCAGATGTTGTACCACCTTGGGACATTTAGTAAAAACCAAAGCCTTCTCTCCAACTTCTTGTCTTCTTTTATTTTCTTGGAGATTGGTTTTCCTTGGCAAAAGTCCAAAGTGTTAATTCCATAAACTGAAGGTCTTTAAAATGGATGATGAAAATATATCTTGACTACTGGTGGCTGATTAATTTGCCACTAAGGGTAGGCAAAGGACAAGAAACACTCATATTTTTTCTCAAATTAAAAAGGAGCAATTGGGGCTTCTAGGATATAGAATGATCGCAATTAAATTAGTGCGTTTAAAAGAATTGAGGAGACAGAGAGCTAGAAAAAATATGTGTAACATATTCAATGGCATGTATGATGTGGTTTATGATTTATTCTTCCAATATACAGTAATAGGTTTGATTACGCTTATCATGGTATCATTTTCGAGTAACATTAGAAATGCTGAAAACAGTTGTGCTTTTTATTTTTTTGTTTCTTGAACTACTACAGGCATATTATGTATATGAAAGCATTGTACCCCATATACTAAAGTGTATGATAAATTAACAATGCAAATAAAA
Organism: Microtus agrestis; assembly: GCA_902806775.1. Classification (NCBI taxonomy): domain Eukaryota; kingdom Metazoa; phylum Chordata; class Mammalia; order Rodentia; family Cricetidae; genus Microtus; species Microtus agrestis. Next base: position 2,925 of record CADCXT010004473.1, read on the forward strand.
TTTTAGTAAATATGTATGGTTTGGAGTTTTGGGATTATACATTATCATATTGTTAAGGAGAAATCAATTAATTCAGTACTAATTTAGGATATAATCTAGTCAAAATATTTAGTCAACAGGTAATTTCATATTACTATGGTGGTTTGAAAAAAGTAAGCAATTTAGAAAATCTTTTATAATTTTTGTTTGTTATATATACAAAGGTAACAGTTCAAGAAATAGAAGGATGGTGTCTAAGTGACAAGGATTTATAGTTGCCATGGCTTATAGCTCTGTTCCCTGTGTATTCAGTTCAATTCTTCTTTGTTCTATCTTCAGCCACCTCTCACATTGATGCCTTATTGGACAGTTTATTGCATGAACCATTCATAAATAAAGTAATTAAAAAATTTAGATCAAAATTATACTACACATACTTCTAATGAATGCAGTCTCTTTTCCTTAGAAACACAGAACATTAGAGTTGGAAAATAATTCATGCCACTATAAGAATTTATTTAGTTTCAGTATACTGATTAAGTAGTCTCTTAGAGTCAGCTTGGACACCATATGCATGATCTCATTTGTTTTCAAAGAAGAAAGATGGATATGTTTTGATTTTTAATAATATTTATTTTATTTATGTATGTAAACAGGTATGTGTCTGTGAGTGTGAGTGGGGATATACATGAGTCTGAATGCTTATATCTGTGAAGGGTCGGTAGAAGAGAGCATCAAGTCCTTTGAAACTGGAATTACAAGCATTTGTGGGATTCCTAGCTTGTTATGAGGGTGCCATAATCCAAACATGATAGCTCTTCTCTTCTTTTTCTTAATACTATGCATTTTGATCATACTTTCGCTATCCCCAGCTCCTCCCAGATCTTCCCCACCTTCCCAAATGCTCTTAACTGATAAGCCATTTCTCCAACTCAAACCTGTCTTCTTCATCAGTAATCTTGATGGAAATAATTTTTAAATATTAAGTAGATACTTTCCATTCTCTACTTTATAGCTATACTTCTGTATTACAGAGGGATACATAGAACACATTGTTTCCCAATTCAAATGCCAGTATTGCTAGAGCTGACAAAAAATTCTTTCTGTCTTCCAATCTTTCTTGGCTCCTTCTTTATGATCATATCAGATATTTATTATCCCATAGGCTCTTGTTACACAGTATCTAATGAGTCAACATTGTCCTTAAAATGAAACACAAATAAACATTATAGGTTTATTCTATATATTGTAGAACTCAGAGAAAAACCTTTGGTACAGAGATGTAATTCCTCTTCCTTTTCATAATGTGTCTTTTACTATGTGTCAGGACTGTAAATCCTCGTCTCTGGCCTCCATCTTTGGAGGCCCCGCCTCTGTGCCTGACAAAACCTTGACCACTCCCCCTGTCTATTTTTTGTTGTTGTTTATTATTATTATTTATTTATTTATTAACGATTTCTGCCTCCTCCCTGCCACCGCCTCCCAATTTCATCTCCCTCCCCCAGTCAACTCCCCCTCCCTCGTCAGCCCAAAGTGCAATCAGGGTTCCCTGCCCTGTGGGAAGTCCAAGGACCTCCCACCTCCTTCCAGGTCTAGTAAGGTGAGCATTCAAACTGCCTAGGCTCCCACAAAGCCAGTACATGCAGTAGGATCAAAAACCCATTGCCATTGTTCTTGAGTTCTCAGCAGTCCTCATTGTCCGATATGTTCAGCGAGTCCGGTTTTATCCCAGGCTTTTTCAGACCCAGTCCAGCTGGCCTTGGTGCTCCCAGAAAGTGCCCCCCCCCCAGTGGTCGCGTTCGAGGCTTCCCACACCAAAGGGTGGAGAATTCCCATTAAACCTGGATATCTTTAATTCAGCTAATTGTCATTTGGCTTGATTGGGATTTTTGCATTGACAGAGAGCTTGCATTAGAAAAAATTCCTAACAAGGACATACTAAACACTTTATATGAATTAGCTAGGCAAAATTTGGACATAATTACCCTATAAGTAGGTGATTATAGTATTCTACAGTAATAACTTGATACCTTGATATTGAAAATATGAAAGACACTAATAAACAGCAAATTTGAACTCATGTTTGCTTAACTACAACATGGAGTTATGTAGTACTATGTTATGTCATCCTATGTATTACATGAATATCTTACTTACCTGTCTTTTTGCTGTTTGTTATATGTGCATAATATTAAAACTTTCTGTTTTAAATAAATTATAATTAAATTTAGTGTATAACTGTACAATTTACTTTTCCTTGATTGTTACTGAAGAACCTAGTTTTATTTTCCCTTGCTTAAATTTCATTATTTTGGTGTAACTATAAAATCTTTACTTTTACTTTTGCAAATCCTATTAGCATATATTAGTTATACAAAATGATTGTTTTTTATGAAATTTTCATACATGAATGTAATGTACTTTTTCTTTACTCCACCCCCACTTCCACTGGTTCTCTTCCTGAAGAGTCTTTTCTCTAACTTTAATTTTAATGTTTCATTTTTATATAATAGATTATTAATACACTATATTTAATAATTTATATTATTCTCCATATATGAGAAAATATGTCATATTTTTCTTTCTGGGTCTGATTTATTTTGCTTCATATGAATTTCACTGCAAAATGATATAACTTCAATTCTGTTTATTGTTTTAAGAAGCACACACACATACAGAGAGACACACATTTGTATGTTGATGGGACCTAGGTTGATTCTATAACAGCTGTGGTAAATGCCAGTAAACATGAGTATGCAGATATTCTTATTGTATGCTGATATTGATGCCTTTGAGTAGACAATCTGGAGTTAGAGATACAGTTGGATCTTTTCCTACTTTATTTCCTAAGAATGTAACATCCATTAAGTTAATGAGTAATACACTAGTGTATTTGTTTAAATTATACGCACACAATTAATTCAACATATTATTCCTTTCAGGTTGATATGGGTTCATTAACTCATTCTTTACATGTAACTATTTAGTAGTATGCATTCTCATTTAAATATATAACTTGACTTCTTCACCTCATTCATAATATGGAAAACTATGAAGTATTTTGCTGTAGTACAGCTGCATTGTGTTATAGCACCCACTCATCAATTCACCATCAATTTCTTGAGCATCTCCTAGGCAAGGGGTTACTATTATACTTAAAATACTTACAAACTTAAATAGAAAGGATTATAATATAATATACTAGACGTATATTTAAGAAGAAATGCTTATATTTCTGGATCAAGAGATGATGGAGTTATTTTTAAGTTATGAAAAGAAATGGAGTGATTATTAATAAATGAACCCTTAATAAAGGAGGTGTGCTTAATTTTAGAGTTGTTAAAGAAACCATGATAAATTTTTATGATTATTTCAACTTGAGTTAGCAGTATTAATTATTAGATGGACTTCTCTGTTATAAGAATCACTTGGTTATCTAAAAATTTAGTTTATGGTAAATCAAATTGGCAGGCTTAGTGTATGGGAATTTAGAAACACAGTATTCTGTATTCTCATTAAATTTGGAAGAACTAGCTACTTTAGGACTTTTCCATCCATTAACACAAGGGAGCATTTCCTTTTCTTCATGGGTCATTAACATCATAAGGGATCACTTTAACAAAAATCTACACTTTTCAATTTGGCTTCCTCTCAGAACTCTACTGCTTCTCACAGGGGGCTCCGGCCTTTTGTTGTTCTGAATATTTTAAACACTTTTGAACAGACAAAACAGAACAATTTAAAAACAGAGCTATACTGTGTTTTCCTCAAACATGCATAAAATCTTTACAAATTAAGCATGTGTCTGCAGAGTGCTAAAACATCTGCTCAATTCCATCTTATTTGTGCTTTTGTTACATAGGTATAGTGACCATATGCCCTCAATTTGCCTTGACCATTCTGATGTCAACTTTTGAGTTCTATTGTTCCTAAGACTGCAGTTACATCCACGGGAGCATTTGTCTTCAATTCAAATCAGGAATTTGTATCTGTTGACTGCTGATAAAACGCTTTGATGGTTCAGTGCTTTAAAGGCTCACACAGCTCTAACAGAGGACCTGAGTTCAGTCCCCAGTAGTCATGGCGGGCAGCTCACAACTGCTTGTAATTCCATTGCCAGTGAGTCTGATGCCTACTTCGGGCCTCATCTTCACTTCTGTGTACATGCCCCCACAATACACACACACACACACACACACACACACACACACACACTTAGAAACGCAAAAAATAATTTTAAAACATTTTGATGCAGTTACTTAAATTAACTAGATATTTGTATTTCATATCCAAGATAATTTGCTCCTTTTTTTGCATGTCCCTTCCCTCAACCTAAGCCTTGGTGTGAGAACTCACGTAAAGATGTTGAAAAATTAAAGTTTTTTGAATTCCCTATAAGCAGTAAATTGTAACTAAAGATTTATATTTTAGATATTAAATGTAAGAGACAATGGCAAATGCACAGTAAATTCGTCAGGCTCCACAAAATTATATCGCAGTGCATAAAACCATTAATTATTGAATATAGTCTCTATATGTAAGAAGCAACCCATTTCCTTTTATAATTTGAGCGTATAATTAACAACATCTATTCCACAAGTTATAAAAAATAACATAGTTTGCTTAACAATTAATTGCAACAGAATATTGTTTTATGAATACTAGCTAATAATACAATTACAACCACAAAATTATCTTGAAATTAAATATACGAATTAAATAACATAATGAGGCAAAGTTATAGTTAATGAATGATCAAACTGAGAGGCTGATGGAATAATATTTAGCTATAAAATAATGAAAAAATTTTGCCAATATGTCTGGCTGGAAGACACTAAAGTGAAATAGACCTTTACAGAAAATTATATGCCTTAGGACAAATCAAGTACATCTTAGAGAAGTTAAAGTAGAAGAGTTTCAGTTTGTTCAGTAAGTTTAATGCAACAGTTAAAAGGAAATGAGTTCGTGAATCCTTGTTTTGTGCTTCTCACCATTACAAAATGTATATGTATATGTTTACTATGATCTTTTACAATGTAAGAAAAAAATATAAGAATTAAATGGGCAGAAGGATATAAAATTGACCTCCACAGAAGAGCAGAATTTTGATGATCTGTGATTCTTAGATGTGGGAAAGGACAGAAAGTGAAAATTATAAGATTTGAGAGCTTTTTTTTTGTAGCTAAGGGTAGGGAAGGGGTAAGTTAGGATTTAACCAGGGGCAGAATAATGAAACAAGCACTTTTCTAGATAAGCTTTTTTTTTTTTATACCTGTAGAGTCAGGATAGGTCTGTTGCTTTTGGGGAAACCTTCATGGTGTGGATTAGTTGCTTTCTGGGAATTTGATGGGTAGCATTTTCCGTTAAAGATTGGGATTGTTTTAGGGAATTTCCAATTACTTCACAATATTTCATACACCTTGTAAATATATATATAATTTTATGTGTCAATTATAATAAACAGCTGAGAAAGATGCAGTTTGAAAGGTAAGAGGAAACCAGATGAATGGAGTAGAAAAAGAGAGAGAGAGAGAGAGAGAGAGAGAGAGAGAGAGAGAGAGAGAGAGAGAGAGAGAAGAGAGGATTCAAGAAGAGTGGAGTTGCCCACCATGTTCAAATTCTACAAAAAGATTAATTTCCTTCATAGCAGTTACAAAGTCACTGGCTTTAGTGGCAAGTTCTTAGTAACCTTTTCAATATCATTTCCATTGCATTGAGGCTGATGGAAACAATATTGGAAAATGTTGAAAAGTGAATGAAAGAGAGAGGAGAAACAAACAGGCGCGGCTGTGTAAGTGTACCACATGTTCTTTATCCATTCTTCAGTTGAGGGACATCTAGGTTGTTTCCAAGTTCTGGCTATTACTAATAATGCTACTATTATCATAGTTGAGCATATTTCCTTGTGGTATAATTGAGTATCCTTTAGGTATATGCCCAAAAATGGTGTTATTGGATCTCAAGGTAGATTGATTCCCAATTTTCTGAGAAACTGTATTTTGTAATTCTTAAGCAAAGGTAATTTAAAATAATTATCTTACACTTTGTGACATAGAATGAAAACATTATTATCATCTTTATTTTCTATAAAAACAAGCACAGAGAGACCAAGTATTTAATGCAAAGTCACAAACCACTTAAGAATCAGTAGCTGGATTTTAAGTTCAAGAAGTTTGAAACTAGACTCCATTTTATTTTATTGCATTACCCTGTGTAGAAAATCTTGTCACTTTTTCTTTTTACTTGACACACATAATACACTTCTCAGTAACATTTGTTAAATGGATGAAACCAAATGAATGCGTGATACAGGTATGGGCTAAATTTGAAGGACAGTCTAAATAAGTTCATACAGTTGCAAAGATGAAAGATGGCTAATCCTATACTTAATCAGTGTTAATGTCTAGAATAGGTTAAATTCCTCAGTTTTGGCTAAATATCTTGTTTTCCTTAATTGCTCTTATAATTGTCTATGCCATATATAGAGATTTTGTTCTAGAACAACATTTAAAGAAAGAAGGGATAATTTCAGAATAATTCAATTTCTAACTCAACAACAATATTTAACATTTCATGATGTTAAAATCTGTATACCAATTCAGTTTTAATTTATACTAAGGGCAATAGAATATTGAAAATAAAGAAAAAGGGAATAAGATATAATTTAATCCCTGCCACGTGATATGCATTAGAGAGGCATATAGGAACCAAACATTTGATGCTCTGGACTAATACATGATGTTGAGTATCTTGCTGTGTGTGTGCGTGTACACACGTGTATGTGTATGTTTGTGTGTGTGTGTATGTGTGTGGGGGGGTATCTGTTTATTTCTCTACCTGTATTTCTGTGTTTGATTTTCTAGTTTCATTGTGGGAATTATTTCATTAAGCTGGCTTATTTCCATATTTATTTTTATGTTATAATGGATTAAATTAGCTCTATTCTCTATTTCACACTATCTATGTACAGACACAAGGTTGTTTCTATGTACAAAAACTAAATAATAAAATGTAAAGAAGTCAGTACATTGGGAAAAGAATTTCCATAAATTTCTCTTTGGTTCGTGAGAAGGCAGAAAGCAAAATGGTAATGCAACTAGAGTCTCTATCTTGAGGTAACCACAGATTCTACTTTGGATTCCACTTGAGATTGCCTTCAATAAGGAATTCATACCCCCATTCATTCATTGATCTATCTTCTCTCTCTCTCTCTCTCTCTCTCTCTCTCTCTCTCTCTCTCTCTCTCTCTCTCTCTCTCTCTCTGTCTTCTCTCATTACCTATTCATAATTTAGCAATAAATTCTCATATTTAAAGTAAAAAGTAGAGTGATCTGAAATTTGAGTGTTGCATTTCTCATAACTGTATCAAAGAACTATCTAGGCTTTATTTTATCAAATAAATACAAGTTTCATAGTTGCATTTTGTTTTGAGTTTTCTGTTTCCTTGTTATCAAAGGTAGGTCCAAAAATACAGAGGTGATGTTTATTTGAACGAAATGATTAATGTTCAGAATCAATGTATATAAGAATGAGTTATCTCTTTGACTATTATGTTCTCACAGAAAATTTGCAGCTTTATATTTCATTTCACTGAAAATGGCTTTTCTATCTATATATATTTTGCTTGCACATTTGACCACTAGCCAGCCTTTCTATGTACATTTTAAAGTAATGAACTTTTGAGAGTTCTAATATAAGTCTTTCTATTTTTTTTTCTGAATTTGCAACTCTCTGTATGCTGTATATAAGTTTAATACCTTCAGATCTGAAACTTAATTTTGCTCTGTATTGCTACATTAGCATTCAGCTGTGGGTATCTTAGATAATAGTATTAAAAGCAACCTCCTATTCTGTTGTCATGGATGCAGCAGAAACCATCACTATGACACTATACCACCAGTTTTATACAGGCTCAAATTTTTTTTATATTTTTTTTATTGAAAAAAAAATCTGCCTCCTCCCCGCCTCCCATTTCCCTCCCCCTCCTCCCACTCCTCCCCCCTCTCCCCACTCTTCCCCCTCCCTCTCCAGTCTAAAGAGCAGTCAGGGTTCCCTGCCCTGTGGAAAGTCCAAAGTCCTCCCCCCTCAATCCTGGTCTAGGAAGGTGAACATCCAAACTGGCTAGGCTCCCACAAAGCCAGAACATGAAGTAGGATCGAAACCCAGTGCCATTGTCCTTGGCTTCTCAGCAGCCCTCATTTTCACCAAATTCAGAGAGTCCGGTTTTATCCCATGCTTTTTCTGTCACAGTCCAGCTGGCCTGGGTGAGCTCCCAATGGATCAGCCCCACTGCATCTCACTGCATTTGAAATTCGATCACTATAATAAAAATTGCAATTTAGTTTATATTTGAGACATTCAACTATTATAATCCATTGGCTATTGTTAAACATAGGACTCATTTAAATGAGCTTTTAAAATATCTGCCACTACTAACCATAAAAAAACAGAAATATAAATCATAAAACAATGCATCTTAAAATAAGGTTTTCTTCTTTATTCACTTAGTGGCCAAAGTATATTCTCCTGTGCATATGCTTTATGCAAAAGTAGCTATATTCTGTAGGTTATGGAGAGAAACAATCTGTTTTTTAAAATTTCTAGTGAATCTTAATAGTTTTCATATTGTGATTCCCATAAATGTTATACTCTCAGTTCTGAAAAATATAAAACAAGTACACATTTTTTCTATACCTAATATTTGTAGTAGGAAAAATTTGTTTGCAAGAATGCTTGCCTTAAAACTTATGTCCCTATGAGGGCTTTTAGAAATAACAAAATAAATTTGTAGAAGGTAGGTGATTTCAGAGTTTATGAAGAATCTAACATGTATAAGGCTAAGGACATAGTGGTAGAGCACTTTCCTAGCATGTGTGAAGTTCTAGGTTCAATCCTTAGGAGCAAAAAATAAAACACAATGAGTTATAAAATAAAATGTTTTCAAGAAAAGCATAAATGAATTGGTGAGTATCCAAGCCATAGATGTTGCTTAGCAAGTATAGTCCTCAACATTCTTCAATTTTTGTATGAATTTATTTGTTTCTATTGTGAGTAAAATATATAATGTATCTTTTTATTTCTTTTTCACAAAATAAAAAAGTGGCTTTTTATCTCTATAATTCAGGGGGTATCTATGTGCTAAAGCCAATCATTTTTTTCAATAATTTCAATCTTTTTAGTCTGAATTTTTATGGCATGAAATACGTTTTGATAATTTATATCTTTTATTTCATGATAATCTACATTTCAAAAGTAGGTTCTGATGTCTACCTTTAAAATATTTTGTGCCATGCAATTTACTTCTGTTTGTTTTTCAACTATTTGAACCAGATAGTTTAACCCTTTTCACTGTGATTACACTATACATCTACTCCCATTTACACAGAAGAAACTTCAAATTTTGTATTGTTTTGGTTGACGGTGATTGAAAATAGAGAAGGTTATGGGATGGAGGAAATCTGCACCCACTCATAATTAAACAACGACAAGGTTACATGCATCAGCCAGCAAAAGCAGGCATCAACATTATGGAGAGAAAATTAAAGAGTCAAACAGCTGAGTGTCTACTGTATCTGCCTGCTGCTAAACAGTGAAGCATGGAGAACAGGATACACCTCTATGGATGGATAGCTTTCCTTATTAAAAAAACACAGTGGGAAGCACAGTAGGGGAACGTACTAAAACAAGGCTTTGTAGCAATTTCCTTGAAAGAAATTTCCCAAGATAGCAACTTGAAAAGCTTTTAATCTTATGACTAGCTATAGAGTGTGCTTTGCATTAGGTGGTATTTAAAAATTCCATTAGCTTGCAACAGAACTGGTAGCATTTCCCAAACTCTTTTCTCTTGTAAAACATTTGCTATCTAGACTTCTTAAAGATGCATACAAATTGTGAATCTGAAACACTATGGAAATCTTTATCAGTGAAATCTGAGCTATTTTCATTTTTTTGATACAAAATTTGACTTAGAACTTGACATAATGGTATCACTAAGTAAAATGATAAGCTTTTATGGTTGCATTTACGACTTCATTCTCTTAATGTCTCATGTTTCATCAGGTGAATACTGAAGGCAGTGTAGTGTGGCATCTTTTTCATTCTCATAAACTGCACAGGAGATCTAACTGCTACAGTCTAAGCTCAGTTTAGAATATCTTTTCTGAGCAGTTAAAAAAGATATTCCAATCGACAATTTGAATGTCTGTTCATATCATGAAATAATACTATTTTATTTCATTCTGGAATATTTTTAGTGTAATTTGTACATTAGAAAACTTTTTTATCTCAAACTTTAGTGTCTGTTTGTTAGTGTCCAGTAAAGTCATTTAAATGGACAATGCATGCAGATATTGCTGTCTAAAGCAGCTATCAAAAGAAGGTTTTGCAAAGTATACTTGTATGGTAGACACATTTGAGTACTCTGTAGATATTAAATATTCCCTAAACGTATGCATAGTGAGGTGACCACAGTTATCTAATACAATGAATCCTTTATACACATTCTACTTTTCAAAAATTACTGATTTTTTTAAAGTTGTAGTGAATAACAGGAGGAAACTGATAGTTAACTACCCTTAGGTTCAGAGGCTTTGTGCTCAAAAGTCACAATACAGTTTCACGTTAAAGGATGCATTTGATAATTATTTGGTAACGTTAGATTTATATGGTTTGACCTCAAAACAGAGATCCATTCTGAATTTCACAAGATTTTTGTTTATCAAAAATGAACAGGAATAAAACAATATAATTTCCCTGTATGAACAGCCAACAATACATGGTATCATAAGTAACCTTGATTTTCATGTTTTATTTCTATGCCCCTCTCAGTACACTCTAAAACAGAGTTTTTTTCCTGTGTCACTATTTTAAAAATGTATTTGATGAAGACATATTATATGATGAAGACAGCATTTTAGCCCTCTGCTTTAATACTGTAATCGTTATTTGAATTTTTATTTTTCATTAAAAGATACAGGTAAGATATTTCATAAATATAAAATATGAGTGAAAAACACAACTTTTATCTTATGATGTGTTATTTTAGCATAAACATTTTAATATATCATTAGTAATGTGAAAGTGGTGTAAACTGTACAATAATTGCCTTTTGAATAACAATTATAAAATTCAGTGGCATTCTTTTAGATTATTTGTTACATTAAATTGTAGTTTGAGAAAATTTCACCTAAAAGTTCACTTAATTAGTCCAAGAGAGTTATCTTTAATCATAGGATTATGTGTGAACTCTTTATGAATTTTACCAATTTGGTGTTTTCAACTTCTGGTATTATATTAGAAAATATTTTATTTTTTACTGCAGACATGCTTTAGAGTGTTAGGACTAAAATGTAATTGTGTTGCAGAGTAGAACAGAACATATTTCCAAACACAGTGTTTAATGACACTTAAAACTAAATTATAGATTTTACTGAGGTTATGCTAATTTAAAAATGTATTTAAAGATGTATGCATTTATGACATCATAATTTAGACTTATAATTTGAGTAGTTTCAAACTTCAGAAAAATAAGAATCAAAGCATAGGTGACATTATTTGATAATTACATAGCTTACATAAAACTCAAAAACCATTCTACTTTCAATAGTTTTTATTTATTATAATCCCACAATCTACATAAAAATTCACAGTACAGGATGTCCATGAAAAGAACACATAGTTGTTTGAGAAACAACATATTTTTCAATTTGTTTTTAAATTAAAAATCTGATGTTCATAATGTAAGCAAAAGCAGCTTTCAAATCACTCACTAATGCACATTTGCTAGTCATAATGCATTTTGTGGTTTTAAAAAAATCATCCAAGAATAAAGACTTAAACACATGGATTATTTTTAAGAGAAGCTTGCACACACACATTTCTTCATTTTCCAAACAGCACAGTAACTCTAGGGGGGAAGTACATTTCAACATTATATGCTTATGCTACAAATTGATCAGATCTAATTTTATTTGTTTTATATATTTGGGGGGGATTAAAGAATTCCTGCAGGGAAACAGTTAATCTATTTTTAACTAAAGCTTTACTTTTGTAATCTATCCAGTGCTTCCAGTTCTGTCATTGATCTATGATTTATGTGATTTAAACCACCTCTTGGCTGTAACACTGGTTTCTGTCCAAGATGCTGAGTTGAATACTAATTACAAGATCAAATTTATGCTGTTGGGCTAAGCAGCTGAATGAGTTTTCCAAGAAGGACTCCCTGCTCTATCCCTGCCACAAATGAACCATAGGAAAGTTTTGTCAGAAAAGAAAAAGGATAAGGGGAGCATGAATTGAATGAAATAAAAGGATTCTACATGTTTTAATTTATTAAATGATTGTTTTTTGATCACACGTAAGCAGTCATGAATAGAAATGTGCTTGTGCAGACAGAAACATAACTTCTATATTTATTGATTCATTGTGTGTGTTTCCATGTATGAAAATATCGAATAAATTTTCAAATCAATATTTATGGCTGCATTTAAAGCTGAAGTTAATAGCTGGTATCTGCTCCACAGAGTGAAAAAGCTTCCATTATTTAATTGTATGCCCAAAATTTCAAACATTAGTTGGTATTGAATTATGTATGTTCAATTACTCTATTGGAAGTGAGAATTAATTTGTTGGAGAAGTAGTTTGAAAAATGTAGATTACTTAGTAATCACCCCACACATGGTAGTAGTGTAAACATAGGGACAAATTTTGTCTATTGAGTGTTATTTGGCAGTATCTTAAGATAATTTAGGTTTTCACAATTTGTATGCTAAGGGCTTAGTATGAATCTAAGAGTAAGCACATTGGCCAGGTATGTTAAATATTCTACAATGAATAAGACAATATCCAATCAAGTGCAATATGTCAAAGGTGATGTTGAAAATCTTGGTCTACAATTCTCATGTGCTTGCTAGGCCCTAGGCATATTTATAAATAATGCTGAAAAGTAACAACAAATGGTGTTATACCTTTTAAAAAGAAAAGTAATAATAAATTATAAGTAGGACCCAGCACCACAGTTTTGGAAGACTCAAAATCTTGCAGGGAAAACTTGAAAGGTAAAATTTTAGTTTTGAAAAAAGTTCTTTGACTTCACCCTAAAAAAAATAATACTAGGAATCCCTTTCTCTGAATGTGCATAACTGCCACCTTCAGGCAAATTTTCTTCTGAACTCATGTAAATATACATTTAATTATTGCTAGTATATATCCACGGTTTTAATGTATTCTTCAAGCTCTTTCCATGGAAAAAGGCAAAATCCTTATAGCCATTATTCATTTAGTTCATTACAATTTTACAATTAAGTCTCTATTCAGGTGACATGAACTTACTTTTAGGGTAGGAGAGTTAAATTTTTTAGCTTTGTTTTTCTATTTTTTGATAATGGACTACATCGTATTGCATTAGTCAAATAAAATTTACAGGTAAAAAATAAGTTATTTTTTCATGCTGAAATGAAGACTCGTTAGTGTTCTGATTGGTCTGTTAAACTGTAAGACCCATTAATTTGTATGGGAGTCAGATGAGGAATGACTGTTGATATTAGCATTTTGTTTTAGAGATAATTGTTATGATTTAAAAAAAAATGCTGCAAGATCCCCGACAACAAGTAGGCAGCAGAAATGCTGTAGGTGCCCAAGTGGTGGTAGTGATCCATGTGGCAGCAGGCAGCAGGCCCTGGGAGCAGCCAGTCCCAGGCAGAGATGGCTGCTGGTTCCTGAGCGGTGGTTGGTCCCAGCAGGGAGAGGTATGTCGAGTGGGCTGGTCCCAGCTAGCCTGGCGGTGTGAGCAGGTGATGGGTAGGAGGCACATGGACAGACACATCGTACAGAATAGAATTGGATATGGAGGGGGAGAAGGAGAAGAGGACAGAGAGAGAGAAAGGGAGGAGAAGGAAAAGAGGACAGAAAGAGAGAAAGGGTGAGCAGAGACGTGGGGAGAGAGGCAGAAGCAAAGCTGCCTCTCCGAGAGGAAGACAGAAAAGAGAGTGAGCTCAGGCCTGAAGCTGAAAATCAGCCTGCCTCAGTGGATGGGGGAGAGAGTGGGTGTGGCTTGTACGAACAATCATAACAATAATGTTAATATCTTATTTGCTGCAAGGTAGTTGAGGGAAGCAGAACCTGAGACCACATTTTCTAGTAATGTCACTTTATACTGGCTAACTACTACATCTTTGCATTTATAATATATGAATAGAATATCTACAATATATAGTTGCTTATAAGTTAAAAATGCTATTATATACAAGTATATATTCAGGAAATAAAACAAAACTGTCCTTATTTTATTGTTAATATCTTCTCATATTTGATATTTCCATACAGAAGTAAGAATTATTCAGGGAATTTTCAATATTCTGAAAATTTATTTTAAGAAGAGTTTAAAATAACATTTGAAAATTAAGAAGTCTAACATGGAGTCACAATTTAGCTTGGCATGGTCCAAAGTAGTGTGAAATTTAGGGACAGGTGATGTTTAAGAGATCAATAAACAGACAAGTATTCGATAGCAGTGAAGAAAAAAAAATGAGGTATGAGGGGATAGACCAAGGGCTAAAGTTTATGGAGAATATTCTACATTCTAAAGAATAACTGACAAAATTCATCTGTAGAAGAAGTTGGTTATCAGGAACCCTTTATGTTTTAAGTCTAAAGAGTAAGTAAAAGTTAATATAAAATATACATTAATGAAAATTTGGATCATATAAGCTGAAGTCCAGTTTTATATTTTTTGTGAGTACCAATTATTTTCTAATTTGCTGCCCCTGTTTTTGCAAGATGTTTAAAATACAAAAGAATAATACTAATAAAAGAGACATACACAGTTCCAATAATTCATGACTCTTTTCTATAGAAATCTATTCATTTTGACCCTAAGAAACATTTAGCCACTAGGAACATAATCTAGTTTAACAACAGTACAATGTTATTACTTAGAAAGATATTTACTAGTAGATATTAACCACAATGTCTTTAAACATCTACAGTGATATCTAAAACAATAACTGGTGATAATTTTGGTTATTATCTCTGTTACTGGTTATCCATTGATTTAACTTGGTAATAAATGTAGTATATTATAAAATACTCTCTAATATAGCGAGATTCTTGCATTGGTTTCCTCTCTGAAGTTGGGCCGGCTAATCTAAATATTAATTAAAGAAAATATTATTCTTATGATTGTTACTATATGACTATGAACTAATTATTTCATACTTACTTCCATCTGACAGCCATATAGTCTTCCTGTGTCCTATTGGTTCTTTTGAGCCCTCTAATGTATCCAATTGAGACTATATTGGTAATTACTGAGCAAATGGGATAACGTATATTGGGTGTTCAGATCTGTGACAAGAGCACACTATTCAGTTTAGTACATAATGTAGAGTAGTCATGTTTTAGTTGAACATGAAAGAATAGTGAAATATAACCCAGGAATATAGATTATTGTGATTATTTTTGTTACCTAACTCATCATTGGCCCATTGTATAAGGGAAGAAAATGAATTATACAGTTCATTTTATTTCTGATATTTTCAAATAGTCACCATTAAGGTTCTAAGTGTGCTCTAATTAAAAACATTATATATCAAAGTTTTTGTTTTAACTTGTTTTAATTACTCAAGATAATTTCCAGTGCAAATGGTTCAATACAATGTGAATCTTAAAGGTACATTAAATAAAACCATTGTGCTAGAATTTCTTTTATTAGTATCATTGATCTTAATTAAACATCGATCACCTCTTTATTTTTTTCTAACACCCTTACCTAGTTAACATAGTTCACATTCTATATTATAAGGTTAGGATATAAACACATATTAAACAACATTGGTTTTGGTCCACTTTTATGTACCAAAATGAAAGCAGATTTCTCTCTAAAGCTGTACAAAAATCATAACAGAAATGAAACATTTTCTCACACTTCCTGGCCACTGTGGTAAGGCAAGTTACAATAGACTACTCATTTATAGGCCAGGCCATTTGATGAGTACCAATCTTTCTTCTCAAACCAAATATGAATTCACACACATGTGTATTTTGGTTAAACATCTGCTACTGAGAAAACATGCATAGATGCTAATGTAAATCAACCTTAAATACTTCCTTTCACTTGTAATGAGACCTATTACTATGAAAAAATATCAAAATATGCTTTCCAATTTAGAAAATGTTATTAAACACCCTACCCAGATAACCAGTAAGACACATTTATAATATAATCACAAAATAGCTGTCAAATAACAAATTATAAAAAGGTCAATAGAGCTATAAAATATAAAAAGTGGTTTTGGGGATGTCAGTAAAGCAAAATATATTATCTTGGAATGAGATTTGAGTGACAATTACGTATTGAGGAATTGGAGATGAAGTGTTTTTGCAAATGCTGCAAAAACAAATTGTTGCTATAGTGAATTGTGACAGTATTGAGAAACTGACACTCTAGTGGGACAACAGTGCAAAGACTGTAGTAATGACTTAGGAGACAAAACAAGAGATGTAGATAGAGTTTACATGGACACAAATGGTGGCCTTGAAGGAGATCTAAGAAAGAAAGGGTGAAATGACATTATGAAATATACATTTTGAAAATAATCATTTTGGTTAATTTGTAAAATTAACAAAAAGATGCAAATGGGCACAGAAAGACAAATTATAATAATCTGTGATAATACTTTCACTTGTTTTGACTGTAGGAAAAAAATAACCAAATTAGAGAAATACTTGGGAAGTAATATTTCAAGCTTTTGAAGGTAGAAAGTATCTCCTAAAGTGTGGATTACTGGAACATATAGGGAATTTCTCATGAGGTATGAAAAACAGAATAAGCCAATTGTAGATATGGTTTCCTTTGAACTATTATAGGATTTTTATTATAAGAGGAATGATAGACAGAAAAATCAGTGAAAGGGAATATTACAACAGTCCATAATTTGGCATTCTAATAGGTAATTAAGCACTTATTTACTATGTGTGTGTTAGAAGAGAAAGAGGATCTACTATTACCTCCATGAAAGGATGTTTTGGGATCTGAGAATGCTAGCAATGTGGTAGGTCTGCCTTAGATGCTACCAGCTCCCACATATAGAAATAAAAGAAGTGACATATCTATAATAGAGTCAGATATTGGGGGGTAAAAGCTGAAAGATCAGAGAAACAGAAAAGCCAGCCACTAGTTCTTACCTCTAGGAAATCCTCAGATGGAATGGTATAGCCTGTCTATACAAGTCCTCGGACTGAATGTGCTGAGCACCAGTCTCCTCCTGCGGATATTTCTCTCTCATCCCAACCATATTTCTTTCTGTCTCTACCTCCCTAGTATTGGGATTAAAGGCATGTGACTCCAAGTACTGGAAATAAAGGTGTGAACCCCCACTGCCTGGCCTCTATGGCTAACTAGTAGCTAGTACCATACTCTGATCTTCAGGTAAGATTCATTTTTTTAAGATCAAAAACAAAATATCACCACATTTTCCACTTTTTGTCTAAAATAAAAGAAAGTTATGACTAATGTAAGAAAAACTATATACAATAAGTACAATGAATATATACAAGCAATAAATACACCAAAAACATCTAGCCCATTTGCATTTGACAAATTTAGAGAAAATACCCCATTACCTATCCTGTCTTGCTGAGTCCAAAGTCTTGTATCAAATTCATTTTCTATCCTAACTTGGATTAAAATCCAAAGCTATCTTTAGATGTCTCCCAAATGTAGACATTATACCTCTTTAGTTTCTTTTCTGAGTCTGGTAAACAAGGAAAACTATAATTATAACCATCTAGTCTATCTGGGCAGTGGTGAATTCCTTTAATCCAAGCACCCAGGAGGCAGAAGCAGGCAGATCTCTCAGAATTTGAGGCTAGCCTAGTGTACAGAACAAATTACAGAACAGGCTCCAAATTTACACAGAGAAACTCTGCCTGGATATTGGAAGTAAACAAGATTGCTGGGCAAAAATTGGGAACTGGGGGGTGGGGGTGGGATGGGGGAAAGGGGAGATGGGGAGAGACAAGTGAGAAGGGGATGATGGGGAGAGCTTGGGGAAATGGGAGAGTTGGGATAATGGAAGGATGGATATGGGAGCAGGGAAGTGTATATCTTAATTAAGGGAGCCATTTTAGGGTTGGCAAGAGCCTTGACTCTAGAGGAGTTCCCAGGTGTCCAGAGAAATGTACCCAACTAGGTCCTTGGGCAGCTGAGGAGAGAGAGCCTGAAATGGCCCGATTCTATAGCCATACTAATGAATATCTTGCATATCACCATAGAACCTTCATCTGGCGATGTATGGAGGTAGAGACAGAGACCCACCTTGGAGCAACGGGCTGAGCACCCAAGGTCCAAATGAGGAACAGAAGGAGGGAGAACATGAGCAAGGAAGTCAAGACCACGAAGGGGACACCCACCCACTGAGACAGTGGGGCTGATCTATTGAGAGCTCACCAAGGCCAGCTGGACTGGGACTGAAAAAGCATGGGATAAAACCGGACTCTCTGAATATGGTGGACAATGAGGGCTGCTGAGAAGCCAAGGACAATGGCACTGGGTTTTGATCCTACTTCATGTACTGGCTTTGTGGGAGCCTAGCCTGTTTGGATGCTCACCTTCCTAGACCTGGATGGAGCTGGGAGGACCTTGGACTTCCCACAGGGCAGGGAATCTGGACTGCTCTTCAGACTAGAGAGGGACAGGGAGGGGATAGGAGCGTGGGAAGTTGGGGGAGGGGAAGGGAAAAGGGAAGCAGGAAGGAGGCAGAAATTTTTTTTTAATTTTTTTTATTGAAAGAAAAAAAAAGAAATTCCCACCTCCTCCCAGCCCCCCATTTCCCTCCCCCTCCTCCCACTCTTCTCCTCCTCCCCCCACTCCTCTCCCCCTAATAAAATGAGAGAGAGAGAGAGTGTGTATGTGTGTGTGTGTGAGTTTGTGTGTACTATTAAAATTACAATTAATATTTACCTATTTACCTTTTCCATACATAGGATTTCTGGTCAACTATAGACTTTTTCTTTCTTATTGTAACACAGGTATTTCATTATTGAAAAACTATCATCAATGAATGACAAGATTTAAAAGAATCTTTCTTTTAAGGAATGGATCTGAAAACAGAAGGGATAAATCAATTGGACTGGGTGTGATTCCTTTCATTTGTAACCGTGACTTGTCAGGATAATCCAGGAATATTTTACTCATGAAGTCAAGTATTTGAAAGGTAATATAGGTTGTATCCATACTGAGTTGCTTTCTGTCAAAAAGAGACCTTATTTAAAAGACAAGATCAGTCAATGAGGATAAGTCCCTGCAAATCTATTGCTACAATTGAAGGAAAAACATTAGAAGCACATGTTTTATTTTGAGTGGGTGGGCCAAGGGTGTCAGCTTTATATGCAATGTCAGCATGTTAAAATTTTAACTTAGAAAATATGTATCCAGAAAGATACATATTGCTTATGAAAAACATAGCATAAGGACTATATGTTTTTCTCATTAATAATAAATAATAGCTAACTTTCCAGAACATGTTTTATTTGTTTGTTGTTGTAGTGGGCATCTTATATATATAGTTATACTATTAACTGTATAGAAAAGAATCTTAAATCTCCATGTTTCAGAGACAAGAAAGCTGAGGCTCAGAGGGATTAAGATTATAGTGATTGTAAGTGATGAAGTTAAGTTTAAAATTTAACAATTTCAATTTAGGATACATGTGTTTAGCTAATGGTCCTGATAAATAGATAATTCAGCCAAATTATGTGCATATATTTACTAATTATCATCATCATCATTATTATTACTATATTAATGGTACAATAGTAACATTTTGCCTGATGTAGTTTTGCTTACTTTTAGAACTAACTTCCTCGTATAAGCAACACCTCAGCAACTTTTCTTCAGCTAAAACTGATGACATAAATTACTAAATGACAGGGCTGTTTTAATGATTAACAAAGGGCATAGGAAAAGGTATTAGACAAGGTAAATGTAGCCAAGCTGTTCTAAATAAATATCAAAAAATGTCACAATTAAACTTACAACTTTTTCTAATTAGTGTATAATAAAATAGAATAATGTAGTTTATCTGATAATAAAGTATACACCATCTAAAATGTGTTATTTCATTTAATCTTTTAAAGTAATATAAATGGGCTGAGTATGAAGCTCAGTAGTAGAATACTTGCTTAGCATGACTAAAAAACTGAATTCAATTTTCAATGCCACTAAAAATAAAAAAATAATGATTATAATGATGATGAAAATAGCATTTAGTAGTAATTAATGTTTCTCTGTAAACTCAGAACTGTCCAAACACTTCTTATTTATTATTTTTGGTAATAATAACATTATGAAGCAAATATTGTTATGATCATGGTTCTAATAAGGTCAGTGACATACAAAAAATTAAATAAATTTGCAAGCATTGTATCTCTAGCTGACTGCTGAGCCAGAGTACAAATGCAGGCAATGTGGTACCTTTCTGAAATAAATATAAGTAAAGCCTTACTCTTTATTATTTTGTAGTACTCCTATGTAATAATGTAGAAAAGCTGAACTGTGGTTGTGTCCATATGCTCTCCTGTTAATTCTACCATTCACTATATGAAAAGTTAACTCTTTCTGGAGGGATGGTAATGAAACCTAACCTGCTCAGTGATTGGCAAGGATATGAGAGAGGATTCAATTAGCAAGGGAAGGAGAGAGAGGATGGAGGCAAGAGAGAGAAGTAAATAGGGACTATGTGGAGATAACGGGTCATAGGGGAATAGAGTGGTAACAGGGAATCATTAGTCAGCTATTTTTGTAACTATTACCCTTCACTTTTTTTCTATATCATGATTACATGATTTGTATTTTACTTATAAGTTACCCATATTTAATTCAGAAGAATGGAAATTATCCAACTCTCCAGTAAAAAGAACGACCAAGTTTCATAAACTGCTTTCTAGATGGTAGGGAAGGCAATATTCAAACGAATAGTGCAACCAGTAATTATGTTTTTTCTAGAATCACGTGCTTTAATTTCAATAGTTAACATTTCTAGAGTATTACTTGAACCAGGTGATTAGTTGTCAGATTATACTTCTCCCTTGCCTTCTACCACCTAACTTTGAAAGCTTTCAAGGCTAGGGAAAGGATTATCAGTGAATGATTAACCTAAGCCTCAAACACTAAAGGGGCTTACCATAAATTTATTTTTTTCTAAATTGATGAAGCTTTTCTAAATTTATTGTCATTGCCTGAGATCTACTCTTTCTTTCTTAAATATGCACTGGGGATGAGGGGTAAGATATTTAAATTCTTCATGATACACTGCTTTCAAATATAGGCTATCTCTTAATTATTTTGTTTTTTGTTTTCCAAATAGATTACATGAATTGCTCTTATAAAGTGCTTAGAACAGTGTCTTGTACTTAACAGTCAATAAGTTTGTCTCTTTTACTCATTTGTCCTGATGGACAGTCTTGGTTTATAAGTTTATTCAGGAGTGAATATTTTGGATGCTTTCAATAATTAGTCATTGACTATTAATTATATGTACTAGACATTTTACAAAGCAATAAAGATATAGAAAAATATGTTAATTTTTATTTTAAAAGATGAATTATGGATCTTCACAGTATAGATTTATAATAACAAATGATCATTGGTGGATTATAGAGATTCATAAGTAAATTAATATCCTTGTAAAATTTAACTGTGTCATTAACTGTTGTTTGTACGATCTGGGTAAGTGAATTGTACCAGAACAGCTAGGGGAAAGGTGAAAAAGTGAGAAGGTGTGCCAAAGATAAGCTTGAACGGAAAACTCATATGTAAACCTACTACTTTATAAACTTACTAAATATATAACTTGGAAAACAAGAATTGCAAATGCAAGTAATCTGCATGAGTTTATAATATTTTCTTCAGAAGTCATACATTTATAAATGAAAATCTCAGTGTCAGATGTGTTATAACTTCATTTGAGTTTTTAACTGGAAAGGCCTCAGAGGCTTCCAAAACAATATACGCTATTGTCCCTGCTTGTAGCTATTCACAAAAACTAGATGGTAAACTGTATTTCTGAAGACACCACAGACTTTGGTTGCAGGACCCAGAAAAATCAATCTGCAACTGCCCTAGAAAGTTCCTCACTGATGCATAGCTTTCATTGTGTTTAAAGGTCCTACATGGGCTGTTAGGAGAGAAAGGAAACCAATGGTTTTACCCAGTTCTGAATTCAGTATGCTACAGTTCTGACCAGCTAAGCAAGGCATGCCCACTAATGCAATAGATATCTGACAAATATGGGGATAACCACATTCTCTAGGGAGGGAGGACATGAGACATGGGGGAGAATGTACTAAATGAACTTGTAGGTTGAGCTCTACATGCCTGTGCCACTCTCATAATTAGGTCAGGGAAGCTTTTTCTTGAAGTGAAAAATAATGAATGCAGAAACTCATAATTGGTCAGAGGGAGAGGGTAAGTGACTACTGAGGACTCAACCTTAAATGTTGCATCTATTTCACCCACTCCAATGTCCAAGAAAAAAATTATAGAAGGATATAGAATCAGAGGATGGAGAAGAAGCTGTTGAATGCTGTTTTTTTTTTTAATGACAAGGTCCTTACAAATCATGAACATACAGCAGCTATGGTTACCTTCACTAGACTTACATATATGTGTACACATGGACATATACACATACATACAGAGAGACAGACACGGATAAAGAAACAGACAGAAATTAAAGTGGAAGGGTGAGTTACAAAAAATTAGCATGAGTACGGAGGTATTACAATACAGTCTGCGTATTTATTCAGTTTCCAAAAGTAGACATCTAAGAGAGTAAAAGGTTAAATGCCACATATATTCTGTCACAAATTTTTAAACTCAGCTTCAAAGGATTAATTCCATGGTGCCTCAAGTAAACAGAAATATGTTATATCCTAGAAGCTCCTTCATGTGACTGCAAATGACATTGCTTCCATTTGTTCCAGTTTTATATCAGATTAGGATATTTTCTAATTAACTCATCTGTTTTGTACATTTAAGTTTATGACACATGTCAGCTATTGTAAATAACGGTGCTATAGGATGGAACTGCAGGTTTCTTGTTCAAAATACATATTTAATTTTCTTTTAATACCCAACAGTGGTACCACTGAATCATGGGAATTTTACTTTTATTAGTGGGGACTTGACATTATTTTCATAATGATTATACATATTTACAGCATATCATAATGTGACAGGATCAATTTTCTTCACAGTGGTCTCATATATGGCATTCCAAAGTACAAAAGTCTTATACCACCAATTTCATCTTTATGTGCCAGTATACAGCTGTGAAGAACATATTTTTGTCAAATTGTTAGATGATTTTATGCTGATCATCAGTCCAACTAAAAACAGTTGGTACCTTTGCATCCTTTGTCATTTTGCTTTTGAATAGTGGGAGCTTCTCTTTTAATTTGTACATTTGAAATAGATTCTAATATTGTATGTGTCTTAAGATACTTAAACATATTACATATTCCTATGTAACTCATTGTAGTTTGGATGTTAAATGTCTCATGTGTTTAAAGCAAAAGAGTTTTAAAGACAGGATTTTAGGGAGTTTTTTAGCTCATGAGGGATATGTCTTTATAAATGAGTTGGAAGATGTATGGCATCATTTATTAACAAGTTCTAAGTAAAAGGCTTTAAGATAGACTTATTTTTGCTTCCTGTATTGCATGAATTGAATAGATTCACGTCACTATGAATTCCCCAATATGATGCTTAGTTTCATTATAGGCAGGCAAATAAGTAAAAAGTGAACAAGAGCTGAGGTTTTGGAAACTGGGTTAAATAAACATTTTGTCCTTTAAGCTTATTTATCTTGGATATTTAGTAACAAATATAGGAAACTAGTTAACACACAACCACATCAAACCACTTTAAAATATTTCCCTCCCTTAACTTTGTCAGAGCACTACCTATTTCTATAATGTCTCCTTGTCTTACCTTATTTAAGTCAAATCAGTGTTCACTACAGTGTTGATGATAGTGAACTAAACCTCTGAATTGTAAGACAGCCCCCACTTAAATGTTTTCTTTATAAATGTTGCTATGATCGTCGTGCCTCTTTACAGCAATAAAAACTCTAAGATATAAACTGACACCAGAGTACATTTATTACTATTATTACTTTCTCATACATTAAATCCCAACTGCGGTTTCCCCTACCTCACCTCCCCCAATCTCTTCCACTCATCTCCTCTATCCTCCAAATCCATGTCCCCCCTATCTCCCCTCAGAAAAGTGCAAGGCCTCAAAAGGACATCAACCAAATATTGCATAATATGCTACATGACCAGATACATACCATAACAGCAAGGCACCTCAGTAGGAGGAAAAGGATCCAGTAAGTAGGCAAAAGAGCCAGTCAGTGCCCCATCTTCCACTATTATGAACCCCATAAGAAGACCAAACTAATTATCCATAATATATATGCAGAGGACTTTGGACAGACCACTACATACTCCCTAATCTCTTGAACCTCCATGAGTACTGGTCGATTGATTCTGTGGGTCAAGTTCTCTTCATGTCCCTGTCCACTCTGGTTCCTCCTATCCTTCTTCCCCTACTCCTCAGGACTCTCTAAGATCCTCCTAATGTTTGCTGTGGAACTCTGCATCTGCTCCTATTTGGTTGCTGTATGAAGTCTCTCTGGTGTCTTTGATAAAGCTTCTGCTAGGTTTTTGGTCCAGAAAATATTATAGGTAGGACAAACTGTAAGTCAAAGATTTTTTGACTGGATTGGTACCCCAATTCCTCCACTTGAGTACTTTCCTTATTACAGAAGATGCATGGTTTAGGCTCTATGTCCCTTATTACTAAGAGTCTTTGCTAGGGTCACTCTCATAGATTCCATGGAATTTCCATTGCACTAGGTTTCCACCTCACCCCCAGAATGCGCTGAAATTCTAGTCATTTTCCCCAGTGTTCTCCCCAAATTTATCCCTCCTGTTCTCAACCCAACCATCCTCCAGTCCACTAGCAAAGTCTATTCTACTTTTCCTTCCCAGGGAGATCCTTGTGTCTGTCCTTTGTTACTTTACCTTTCAGGGTCTGTGGATGTTAACATAACAATCTTTTATTTTACAGATAATATTTACCTATATGTGAGTACATACCATGTATGTCTTTCTGACCTCACTCACTCAGGATATATATATTTTTTCCATTTCCATCCATTTGCCCACAAATTTAATGACGTCATTGTTTTTTAACAATTGACTATTACTGTATTATGCAAATGCATCACATTTTCTTTATCCGTTCTTCAGCTGAGGGACATCTAGTTTGATTCCAATTTCTGGGTATTATGAATAAAGCTGCTATGAACATGGTTGAGCAAGTGTCCTTGTGATACATAAGATAGAACATCATTTGGATATATGACAAGGAGAGATATAGCTCAGTCTTGAAGGTGGATCAATTCCCAACTTTCTAAATAACCACTGTAGTGGTTTCCTTAAGTGATTATACAAGTTTCCATTCCCACCAGCAGTGGAAGAGTGTTCCCCTTCATCTACATCCTGAGCAGCATGACTGTCACTTATGTTATTGATCTTAGCCATTTTATAAGGTATAAGATATAATTTCAAAGTCATTTTGATTTGCATTTCCCTAATGGGTAAGAATGTTGAATATTTCTTTAACTATTTCTCAGCCATTTGAATTTCTTCTGCTGAGAAAATTTTTCTCTATTTAGATTTGTGCCCCACTTTTAATTGAATTTTTAGTTTGTTGATGTCTAGTTTATTGATTTTTTTACATATTTTGATATCAGCCCTCTGTCATATGTAGAGTTGATGAAAATCTTTTCCCATTCTGTAGGCTATTTTTTGTCCTAATGCTTGTGTCCTTGGACTTACAGAAACTTTTTGGTTCCATGAGGTCCCATTTTAGATTTTTTTAATGATTTATTTACTTTTAGATTATGTGCATTCAGGTTTTGCCTGCATGCATGTCTGTGTGAGGATGCCAAGTCCCCTAGAGCTAGAGTTCCAGATGGTTGTGAGCTGTCAGGTGGGTGCTAAGAAATAATCGTGGTTCTTTGGCAGTACAGACATGCTCCCCCTAACTGCTGAGCCATCTTTTCCAACTGCTAAGTTTGCATTTATTGAAAATCTTAGTTGCTGCACTCTTGGTATTCTGTTGAAGGAGTTGTCTATTGTGCCAATATACTCTAATTTATTCCCCATTTTCTCTTCTAGGCTCAGTGTTTCTGGTTTTATGTTGATGTCTATGATCCACTTGGACTTGAGTTTTCTTAAAAGTAATAGATATGGATCTATTTGCATTCTTCTACATGCAGATGTCCAAGAAGGTCAGCACCATTTGTTGAAGATACTTTCTATTTTCCATTGCATAATTTTGGCTTCTTTGTCAAAAGTCAAGTGTCCATAGTTGAGTGAATTTACTTCTGTGTCTTCAATTTAATTCCATTGAACAACTTCTCTGTTTTTATTTTAATACCACGTGGTTTGTATTGCTATTATTCATAGTAGAGCTTGAAATCAGCAATGGTGATACCTCAGGAAGTTCTTCTATTGAACAGGATTGTTTTAGCTATCCTAGAATTTTGACATGCCATATGGAGTTTAATATTGTTCTTTCAATGTCTATAAAATGCATGAGGGAATGGGATGCTCAAGAAGGGAGAAGAACAGTGAGGGAGAAAAAGGAAAAGGCTATCTTGATTGAAGGAGCCATTAAAAACTAGTGAAAAAATAACACTGGGGAAATTCCCAGGTATCCAGAAGGATGAACCCAGCTAAGACTAAGCAACAGTGGAGAGGATGCATAAACTGGCCTTCCCCTATAATTTGATTAATGACTACCTTAATTGTCTTCATAGAATTTTCAACTAGCTACTTGTGGAAGTAGATACAGAGATCTACAGTGAAGAATTGGGCTGAGCTACCAGAGACCAGTCCAAGAGAGGGAGAAGTGACAATATGAACAAAGGGGTTAAGATCATGATGGTGATACCCACAGAAACAGCTGACCTGAGCTAGTGAAAGCTCACTGACTCTGGACTGATAACAGGGGAACCTTGCATGGGACCTATCTAGACCCACTGAATGTGGGGGACAGTTGTGAGTCTTGGTCAGTTTGTGGAGCCACTGGCAGTGGGACCAGGATTTATCCCTAGTGCTTGAACTGGCATCTAAAAACACATTGTCTTTGAAGGGATACCTTGCTCAGCCTAGATATTATATGGGGGAGGGCTTTGATCTTTCCTCATATTGAAGTGTCAGACTTTATTGATCCCTTATGAAAAGGCTTACCCTTTCTGAGAAGTGGATGGAGGGTGCGGTGGAGAGAAGTGTGGAATGGAAGAAGGGAAGGGAGTGGGAAAGTGATAGCTATGTAAACTGGAAAAGGAATGTATTAAAAACTCCTAATTGTGTTGGCAGGAGGCTGCTCGTTTTGTCCTGGCTGCTCATACGCAAAATAATCACACAGAAACTATTATTTGTAATACTGTTTGGCCAATAGCTTAAGCATATTTCTAGGTAGCTCTTATATCCTAAACTAACCCATCTCCATCAATCTGTGCACCCTACTGGCAAAGTTTCAGAATCTGTCTCCTCCACTGGCAGCTACATGACATCTCACTGACTCCGCCTTCTTTCTCCCAGCATTCAGTTTATTTTCCTGCCTAACACTATTCTGCTAAGCCACTGCCTGAAACAGCTTTCTTCATTAATCAATAAAAGTAAAACATATACATAAGAACTTCCCACACCATTCCCATTTTCTGTTTAAATAAAAAGGAAGGTTTTAACTTTAACAGAGTAAAATTACATACAACTAGACAGGTATCAAGCAAGAATTACAATTACAATATTTATACTAACTTTATCTTTTATCATAACTGGAGAAAAACTATAACTATTCTTCAACTCCATTAAAGACTCTAAAAACTTATCTTCTTTTTGCCATCATAAGTACTGTAAGTTCATGTCTTAACTGCTAGAACTTGCTGAATACACCATATGCTTGAGTCATAAGACATGGAGAAAATCAAGTTTGTACTCTGGAAGCTTCATTCCTACTGAGTAACTTTTATAATGCTGAAAGGTGTTATATGGGCTATAAAGAACCACCAGTTTTTTCCAGCTGTGAATTCTGAAAGCTACATTAAGTATCAACCTTGGAAGGCAGGACGAATGGTTCAATAGTGGCCCAAATATAATGAGAATTAACAAGCACTTTCAAATTGGATTTAGGGTCCATTCCACCAGTTAAAAATCATACTTAGCACTATTATCAAGGTCTGTAGACAGGTTCTAGACTCTAGGAGAAAAATTATTACAATTCATATGATATATAAGAATAGTGTTAAACTGAACCCTAATGATTTATCATTATTTTCAGGTTAGTGCATTTTTCGACTTTCCTTAGAGGGACTTCTTAAAGCAGTAGCTAATGATTAGCATAGAGACTAACAGTTGGTGAAGGCATAGATAATAAGAGATGATGGAATGCTTAGTCCTAATGGGGCATCAATATTACACCCTTCCCTTCCAAGGATCAGGGGGCATTTCAGAAGAGGAGAATGAAAATTTATAACCAAAGCTGTGAATGAGTACAATGTAATTTCTATTCATTAAAACAATGAAAAAAATCTTTCTTTCTTGTTTGTTTACTTCACAATAATCATTCAAAAATATGGTGTGTGGTGTGATATCCCATTATGCTTCTAATTACTGTTTCCCTGATAACTTGTGTATTAGATTATTTCCACAATGGTGCTATAAAGCAACTGTCAAATGACAACTTATGGGAGGAATTTTATTTTGGTTTGTAATTTGAAATGCATGTTGTTTGATGGCCCTGTGGTAGTATGGATATATAGCAATTGTTTGCTCACATTTCAGTGGACCTAGAAGAAGTCACATGCTATGAACTTCAAAATCCATGAGATTCATTTCTTCCAATGGCACCACAAAAGTATAAAACAGTGCCATAAAGTAAGCACCCAATGTTCAAACACATATGTCTGGAAGGATATTTTAAATCAAACGATGACAATCAGTAAGGATGAGACCCTCGTCAAACAATTTTTTGTCATATATAAATATTATCTGAACAATATTTCTTCATGACTTTTTCCTAGTTTGCTAACTTTGAACTCATATTTGCTTTCTGCTTTTGAGTTACTTGAGTTCTTTAAATAATTTAGGTATTAATCCCTCGTTATATATAGGTCACAAACATTTTCTCCAATTTTGCAGTTTGTGCCTTCACTCTTTTCATCTTTCATTTCCCTTAGAGATATTTCTAGTTTGTTTTAGGCCTATAGTTCAGTAGCAGAAAGTGTATAAGATTCTAAGTCCAATCTTCAGCATAAAAAACACACCTAAAATAAAATCTCAGGGCCGGGCAATGGTGGCTCACGCCTTTAATCCCAGCACTAGGGAGGCAGAGGCAGGCGGATCTCTGTGAGTTCGAGACCAGCCTGGTCTAGAGAGCTAGTTCCAGGACAGGCTCTAAAGCCACAGAGAAACCCTGTCTTGAAAAACAAAAAAAAAAAAAAAAAACACTCAGGATCTTTTACTTTGATGTAATCACATTTTCATTTCATTATTGAGTGCTTGATTGATCATAATATCAAAATACTAAAATATAAAAAGTCTAGGAAAAATAAGATAATATAATAAACAATAACATTTATATGGTATCTTATAAAATATTAAGGAAAACTAAAATTTTCAACTGAGTGCAAACAAAATGGAGTGTCGTTGATGTATGTGAAGTGAAATTTATGGCTATAAATTCCTGAATTGTAAAAAAAAAGAATACTTGAATTTCCATTTTAAGGTGCTTTCCAAAATCTATATAAAAGAAAAGCACACAAAATTGATCACAAGCAAAGAAAATGAAAATTAATGTAGACATTAGTGAAATAGAAAACTTTTGAAGAAATAAATAAGAAGTGACTGTATGGAAGATCAACAAAATTGATGGACCTATATATAAACTATGTATGTGAAAAAAAGATACAGACCACAGGAATTAGATATCCAGGAAAAGAATACACCTTTAGACTTTCAGGACTTAAAATGATTATAAGTGCATACTATTAAAATATTTGTCAGTTTTTCATCTTTTGTAAAAGAAGAACTTGTTTGTACCTGATGTTTCTATTCTTTCTATTGTCTATCTTTATTGGTGAACTACTCTGTATATAACTGAAGTTCAATCGTTATTATCTGTTTTTACTTTTAGTTTTTAACACAAACTGCACTATGGTCTTTTTGTTGGTTTCTCATGTGAGTAAATTATTAAATAATTTAAAGTGTGAAATTTCTTACTTCTAAGGCACTGAAATCTTGGGACTCCTTTAAGGAACGTGAATAAACTTTAAATAAATTAGCAATCTTTTATACCTAGCATTGCCATAGCATCAAATTCTGAGAAACCTAAGATATTTTAAGTTTCCTGAAGCACTGTAAAATCATTTGTCACAGATGGAACAGCCTTTCACTTTGTGTGTTAAGTTGGATGACAATACTTCAATAATTCAGTTTTTGCTATGCATATTGCCTTACACCTCATTATAGGAATAAAATTGTATTAATATTTATAACAAAATTCAAAATTCCCACCATTAATTGCTCTTTCCACACACTAAGAGGTTAATATGTCTTTATTAGCTACAATATCTTCTGTTTTATTAATTTGTCATACTAGTTTTATCTACATAAGAAGGGAAAATGTTACAAAACCAGAAAGATTATAGGTATCCTTATTTTATTTGTGTTGCTGTGACACTGACCCAAAGTAGCTGATAAATGAAAGGATTTGCTTCACCATAGTAATTTACAGTATAGCATAAAGGGAAGTTAGTATAAGAACTCAAGTCAGGAACCTGGGGGCAGCAACTAAAGCAGAGTCCAGGGAGGAAGTAATGCTCCTCACGGGTTCATGGATTTTCTCCATCCATACCTTGCTCAGCCTACTTTCTTATACCATTCAGGACTACCAGCCCAGAAGTGGGATAGGTCCTCTCACATCAGTCATTAATCAAGAAAACATCCTCTTTAGTGGCTTCTGGGATCCTATTCTTCATGATGGGTCTCCTTTCCCAGTCTTAATATGTGGGTGCTATAGGAATTCCTACTGGCAGTAGCCTTTAAGTTACCCACCCACTTGGGTGTGGCCTCTTATACTGTATATGCAGATATAAAGTCCACATCTGATGGCATAATTTGGTTCCTGTTCTCCTTTCATGCAGAAGATTGTGATCAGTGAGTCTATCCCTAAATAAATAACGCTCTATTAACTGAGCTACTCTGTGGGATTTCTTTTAACCGTCCATTGTCATCTGGAGCCACGCGTAGATCCAAACTCCACACCTACCAGGTGGACGGGCTTAAAGGACTAACCAGTCCACAACCCAGAAAGTTTCCCACCCCTGCCTGCCCACTTGCCTTGCTTTTATACTAAGCTTAAGGTATTTTTTTTGTAAAACCACAGCTAAGCTGACTGTATGTGGACACTTGGAAATACCCCAAGCTCATGAACAGCCCCCTCCCCCTGCAACTTTCCCTGCCTTGTGGCAACTTGTGCAGCTTCCGGTTTGTATTCCCGGCTCCTGAGTTCTGGGCTTCTTGCTCCATGTGCGGAATTAATTTAATTGCTTTTAATTTGTCAGGCAAAGCATATTTCTCCGTATTTAACCAGCACCAAGGTGGCTCAGGACCATTTGTGTCGCTACCAATTGCACCGTTTGACAGTAAAGATTATTACTACTAAAACAATTACTGAACCTCATACTAGGTAAATATTTTATAAATTAGTAAATCAATGAACCTGAACATTATATAATGGCAGACAATATTACCTTAGAGAATTTTAGTTAACTTTTTTGCTAATACTATGGATTGTATTCTGCAAGGCTTATATATGGTTATTGTGATACATCCATTTATTGGATATTGTGACTCAGTTTTTTTCTTCATATTATATCCTTAAGAAAATGGCTTGATAACAGAGCCAAGAATCAGACATTTTTATAAATAATACATTCTTTACAGACTAATAATGAACAAGTTAGCTGACAGGATTAATAACATCGAAAATCAAAAGTTACCTGAAAAAATTAATACTATTGAAAAGGGTAACATTAATTTGACTGACAAAATTGAATCCATGTCAAACGGTACTGAGAAATTATCTAAAAGAATTTATACTGTTAAATTTGACAATCCACATTTGTTAAAAGGTTATGATAGGTTA
Organism: Microtus agrestis; assembly: GCA_902806775.1. Lineage (NCBI taxonomy): Eukaryota > Metazoa > Chordata > Mammalia > Rodentia > Cricetidae > Microtus > Microtus agrestis. Next base: position 35,188 of record CADCXT010004473.1, read on the forward strand.
TCAGATAGACTATTTCTCTACATCTGCACAAATACACATAATGTCCAAGGATGAGATGTTATCTTTAAAGGAAAAACTTCAGACTTCGGATAACATGTACAGAATGAGGAGCAGAGGCTAGACAACTCAGTGAAATCACTAGAAATATATACAGGCTAGGAGATTCAGACTTTACAAGAAATAGTAGTAAAAAGATTTGAAATGATTGAGGAAATAATTGGAACTGATGAGCAGGAAAAGAAGTTACAAGGATGGAATTTAACATCACCAGTAGCAGTCAGAGATGACTTACCCAAGGTGTTAGCTTTCTACCTTGTAATCTACTCTAACAAAGCATCAAGTTCTAAAGACCCAAAAGGATACAAAGAAGGTAGATGGATTACAATAGGAATGAATGATTTAAAAGAAATTAAGCAAGCAGTAATAAGTTATGGCTTGCATTCTGCATTTGTTAGGGAGAAGATAAAGCAGTTAGTGTATTTCAAGGATGTGTTGATCTCACAATGGAAGCCAGGAGATGTGCTACATTGGGGAAGGCATTTTGCTCTTGTTTCAACAGAAGAAGAAAAGTTATATATACCATCAAAATTAATAAAGATTCTGTTTGAAAAAGAAAAATCTCTTGAGAAAGAGAAATAACAGCCCATCAACTGAAAAAACAACCAATCAGGTGGTAAGGAAGCTTCATAAGGGTTGGGGAAGGGTTCTGTTCTTGTCTTTGCAGGAAAATACTCGTCTTCAAAAAGTTAAGAGACCCTGGACCTATAGATGTCTAAAGAAGATAAGATAATTATTGATATAGGATCACCAAGCAAAGAAAATTTATCACTTGTGAAGACATATCATCTGAGGGTAAGAATCTCTGAATACTAAATTGAATTATAGTCATGATTCACTTAAAAATCAAAGCTGGCCTTGGAGTTGGACAATGGCTCTGTCCTTCTCTAAATCTAAGTATGTTGTTAAAAGAAAATTTCAGAGTTTCTTTGTCATGTCAGGAGACATCCAGTTTGGGACAGAAAAAATTTAGAAAATATTTTTCCTTTCTTCATACCTATTTTTGTCTCTATTGTACCTTGCATTGAATATATATGCCTGTATAAATAATGTTTAAGTTATCCACAATGAACAATGAATTTTCATGCAGTAATATTTGAAGTTTCCAGGAAGATGGGGCCCCACAACAAAAACTCTACCTGGTTGATATGATGTCCTGATGTTGATAGCACTACTATAAGTATCTAATGCTCAAGATGCTTCCAATTTGGTTAGCTTAAATGGTTCACCCTTTTTACATTTTGTCCATAACTCTAAATAGGAACCTCAGAAAAACCTTATTGAATACTCAGAGACTATCTGCAATTATGCCAGAGAGTAATTTTGAAACTTAACCATCATTTTACTTCCACAGGATCCCATAGAAAGAACATTGCCCCATGACAGCTGGAAGTAATGCTAGAAGATGATGTCTCCTTTCCCAACAAAGTTTGTCCTCAGGGTTAGGGACATCAATTAGGGGTTGATTATAACTGTTATAGGGTTGGGTGTTGGGGGGAAATTTTATAAGTTCAGGGATCTCTTTGAAAAAAGGAAATTGGATGGGATAATAGGTTAGTGTGAGCTTACTCACACTAATAATAATGAGTAATAAAGTGAATAATTGAGGGCTATTTTTGTAGCCGATTTAATTTGTATTTATTCTTGTATATTGGTACAAGATTAAATTATATTGCATATGTTCCTATTTTTGTCTACAATATTTGTATACCTAGGCAAAGTTATTTTGTCATATTGTATACATGCATGTTTCTACCTCTGCTTAAGATATTTTGTATATTGATACAATTTTAGAATATATTTATCATATTACAATGTACATTTCTGCCTCTGATCAAGATACTTATATATTGTTTGTATTTTTAGGTCATTGTCCTCATTTGTTGCATAATTGTTTAAGATTGTTTAATAATCTAATATGAAGTCTTAAAGTTATACAGGTATTAAGATTAATAGGTTGATAGTCATCCATGGTTGTCATATTACAGTTAGACTAATCAGGTTATTTAGATACATAGAGATTGTATTCTGCATAAATAGGTAATCTTCAACCACTTCAAAGAACTGTAGAATATGTATTTAAATAACTTAGACATGAGACATGATTGCTTTTGGCAGCACCTATCTATTCCTGAGAGATTGTTGAGCACTGAGGACACTCCACTTGGAGTTTTTTTCCTTCTTGGCAAAACTGGCCTTTGGGCAAAGAACTGACAAAATGTACAAAGTCTGGACAGCATAAGCAGGATATAAGAAAAAGATTGTCAAATCTTGCCAAGACAGGGTTAGACAGTTTTGAAAATTTTCCTGCCTCTGAAAATGCTCTGTCAGTTACTCTAGACCTTAGCCAAAGTTGGTTTCTCCAAAGTTGCAAATGAGAATTTGGGTCATTGTCCAGGTAGCCTGTTATCTCTGACATTTGTTGCACATTTTGGAAGCTGCTTGATTAATCTTCCTGCTTAGTCAAGTGATATTATTTCCCTTCTCAGGTATTTGATGGGGTTGAAAACTAGATAATTGTAGTTACTTTCCCATCATGACTTGTCCAAGTTATTCATAATACAAGACTTAAACTACTTAGGACAGGATAATTATTGAAACATTTATCATATGTTTCTTGTTTGATATGTTTATGCTCATTGTAATTTTAATGTTTATGCTTGACATTTGTTTTTATTGTATATAATTTTGTATTAGGGTTAGAATTATCTTATTTAAACAAAAGGGGGAGGTGCTGTAGGAATTCCTACCATCAGTAGCCTTTAAGTTACCCACCCACCACTTGCATGCAAAATTCAAGATGTCATTGATTTTTACCGCTGAGTAGACCTCTAATATGTATGTGTGTCACACCTTCTTTACCCATTCTTTCATCGAGGGGCACCTAGGTTGTTTCCAGGTTCTGGCTATTACAAATAGTGCTGCTATGAACATAGTTGAACAAATGCCTTCGTAGTATGACTGGGCATCACTTGGATATATTCCCAAGAGTGGAATTGCTGAATCCTGAGGTAGGTTGACTTCCAATTTGCTGAGAAATTGCCACACTGGTTTCCAAAGTGGTTGCACAAGTATGCATTCCCACCAACAATGGATGAGTATTCCCCTTACTCTACATCCTCTCCAGCATAGGCCATCATTGGTGTTTTTGATTTTAACCATTCTGACAGGTGTAAGATGGTATCTCAAAGTTGTTTTGATTTGCATTTCCCTGATCAATAAGAAGGTTAAACATGACCTTAAGTGTCTTTTAGCCATTTGAACTTCTTCTGTTGAGAATTCTCTGTTCAGTTCAGTACCCATTTTTAATTGGGTTAATTAGAGTTTTAATGCCTAGTTTCTTGAGTTCTTTATACAATTTGGAGATCAGATCTTTGTCTGATGCGGGGTTGGTGAAGATCTTCTCCCATTCAGTAGGCTGCCTTTTTGTCTTAATAACAGTGTCCTTTGCTTTACAGAAGCTTCTCAGTTTGAGGAGATCCCATTTATTCATTGTTGCTCTTATTGTCTGTGCTACTGGGATTCTACCAGACCCAAAAAGATGAATATGGTATGTACTCACTCATAAATGGATTCTATCCATAAACAAAGGACATTGAGCCTATAATTCGTGATCCTAGAGAAGCTAAATAAGAAGGTGAACACAAAGAAAAACATATACTTATCATCCTGGATATTGGAAGTAGACAAGATCGCCTAACAAAAGTGGGGAGCACGGAGGTGGTGGGTTGGGAGGAAGGGGAGGGTGGAGAGAGAATGAAGAAAGGGAGGAGTGGGGAGAGCTTGGGAGAATGGGATGGTTGAGATGGAGGAAGAGTGGATATGGGAGCAGGGAAGAAGATATCTTAATTAAGGGAACCATTTTAGGGTTGGCTAGAGGCTTGGCTCTAGAGGGGTTCCCAGGTGACGAAGATGTCCCCAGCTAGGTCCTTGGGCAGCAGAGGAGAGGGTGCCTGAACTGGCCTTCTCCCATAGCCACACTGATGAATATCTTGCATATCACCATAGAACCTTCATCCGGCAATGGATGGAGATAGAGACAAAGAATCACACTGGAGCACTAGACTGAGCTCCCAAGGTCTAGATGAAGAGCAGAAGGAGCGAGAACATGAGAAAGTGTGTCCACATACTGAAACGGTGCGACTGATCTAATGGGAGCTCACCAAGGCCAGCTGGACTGGAACTGAACGAGCATTTGATCACACCGGACTCTCTGAATGTGGCTGACAATGAGGGCTGACTTAGAAGCCAATGACAAGGGCACTGGGTTTTCATTCTACTGCATGCAGTAGCTTTTGGGGGAGCCTAGTCTGTTTGGATGTACACCTTCCTAGACCTGGATGGAGGGGGGGAGGGCCTTGGACTTCACATAGGGCAGGGAACACTGACATCTCTTAGGACTGGAGAGGGTGGGGGAGGGAAGGAGGGAGAATGGAAGGGAAATGGGAGGAGGTGGAAATTTTTTATAAATAAATAAATTAAAAAAAAGTTACCTACCCATTTGGCCGTGACCTCTTATACTATATATGCCCATGTAAAGCACTTGTCTGGTGGTTTGATTCAGTGCCTGTTCCCCGTTCATGCAAATGATTATGTACTTTGAGTCTACCAATAAATAAATAGCCCTCTATTATACTCAATTTTGAGCTAGTGTGGTGTTTTAAGCGTTCATCATCACATGGGTAGGTACTTCATTTTATTGCAACTTGATGTGCTACATTTTGTTGATATTCATGGGAGAACTGATTTTTTCTGAATAGAAATGAAAGAAGAGTAAATTGCGGAATCAGAATAGAAGGAGGTGGAGGGAAAGGAACTTGGAGAGAAGAAGGGAGAAGAAACTGAGGTCATGATATAAAATATCTAAATTAATTAATTAATTAAAAAATATTTTCACAGACTTGCCTACATGAAAATCTGATGAAATAATTCCCTCAGTTGAGATTCCCTCTTCCTGAGTGTCTCTAGTTTGTGTCAAGTTGAGAAAACCTAACCAGCAAAATAGGTAAATAGAGAAAATGTCTTATTTGAGTCAGATAGACACCTTACACATGGATATTGAAACCACTTAGTATGTAGAACAATATATGTAGAAAACTTTGTCCAGGCAGTGGTGACACATGCAGAAACAGGCAGATCTCTATGAGTTCAAGGCCAGCTTGATAAATTAAGTGAGATCCTGGACAGTCGTGTCCTTCACACCAAGAAACCCTGTCTCAAAAAAAAAAAAAGAAAGAAAGAAAGAAAGAAAGAAAAGAAAAAGAAAGAGAAAGAAAAGTAAAAATAGATTTGAAGGGTGGTCATATGGTCATAAAACCGAAAGGAATGAGGATTAGACAAAAGTTTTGACAACCACAATACTTGAGTATGAAATATTTAGGTTGGTTATGGTGGCAATTAGGCCAAAGGGCTTTGGTTATTTCTATTGTCCTATCCTAGATGACCCGATCCATGCCTCTGCTTTGAAGGACATTCTGAGCACCAGGTCAGTTCAACCATAGATAAATTCCTGTCTTGTGCTTGTTCCAGACTGAATAATAGGTATCATAGTCAAATTAAATTTTTTTCTTCCCTTTCTGGAACTCCTTTTACTATAAGGAGACACCGTACTTCTAGGCTTTGATCCATTACTAGGTATCAAGCATTAGAAAAGCCACTTATTATCTTCCTCTGTGATTCAATTTCTCATGTGAAATGGGAATAATAATAGTATCTTGTTTACAAGATTATTGGGAAAATTTAGTGAGGTAAAACTGGTAAAAGTTTAAATGAACTATTGAAATTGTACTTATTACCAGTAAGAATGATGATGCACTTAAAACGCCTGGAACCTGGTAGGTACTCTGAAATTGTTTGTTATGACCAATTGTTACTGGTATACATAATGGTTGCAACTTGTTTGAGTACTGAGAGGACTTTACTGCTATGATGAATACTAGGATTGTCTAACCCAGTAGTTTCCCTGTTACTTTTTCTTCCCAGTTTCCTAATGGCCTACTGTAGCGAGCCGGACAGGATCGCCATCACAAGATGGCGATGATACCCTGTCTTGTTGGAAATAACTCCATTTTGGCTTTGCCGTGGGAGTCCGTTCCCTGCTTCCCACGCTTGAGCGGTGGCTCAAGACCCTTTAGCCTATCCTGAAGTGCTCTGGTGTCAGCTGATGGTGACAGCCAATCACAGCGCAACTTACCCGCCATTTCTCTTTTTAAGCAGCTGCCTGAGTCCCTCCAGGGCCCTTCACCCCTTGCTCTCCCTTCTCCCTACTGCGCCCCGCACTCCCTGCCCTTTTCTCCCTGCACCCCTTTTCCTGCCCCCCTCAAGTAATGTACTCCAGTAAAGCGTGTTCTGAGTGAATCCTGGAGTCGTGGTGGTCTTTCTCGCCGGTCGAGAAGCCCGCCGCAGCCTACTCTGCTTCTCATGATAGACAGTGATTCCAATAGTTCAATATGTGTGCCAGAATCATCTAATGAACATATACAATATACCTTTGGTTAGCATACAACTATTCTGATTCAATAGTTCTAGCACTGTTTCCAAGAATATAAATTTAAAACAAGTATTTTAGTCAGTATTGACGTAGTGATTTGGAGACTGCATTTGGATATGCTGTGGACTAGAAGCTCTCAAATTACCTTTTGGGACTACGGTGGTTTTCAGGATTATTTTTCCATGTCTCTCCAAGCTCCTCCTAAACCAACTGTCACACCCATGAGAAGAAAAGTCTGGGAATGATTCCCATGAAGTCAGCCAGGATACATAGGAAGGATTAATAGATACCAAGGGAAGAGAAGATTTGAGGAGGGCAAGAGCAGGCCCTTTCTGATTAGATCCATGTGCTTGTCCCTGGCACAGTGGGTATCCAGGGAGTGACAGTGCTTCTCATACTCTGTAAGTTGGAGAAGAGGCCAGGGCGCAGCTGGAGATTGGAATTCAGTGGCAAGAGCTTTGGCAGAGCTTAATGAACAAAAATGTGGTAACTCAAAACCTTGCTAATTCAGTCTAATTGGGGGCCTGAATAATTTTTTTAATTAAAAAAATTTTAATTAAAAAAATGATAGAATATTTGAAAGGCAATTTTATTACAGTCAAGGAGCTACAGCAACCCAAACCAGACTAACAAAGTGTTGCCAAGTAGAGGGCCTCTGGGAGCTAGTGTAATGAATTGAGAATTATTTGTCATCAGGAATTTGTATGTAAATGGATTTGTATGTAAATGCGTGCTTCAAAAGTGCTTGAAAACAGTTTGTTCTTATAACGGGGATAAATATGCCCCTGGTAATCATGTTTGCATCATTTTACTCACAATGCCCTCATCAAATTCCTCCATCTGATAGCAAGTTCAGCTTAAAATTTTGGTAGAAGTCACTCAAGTTCAGTTTAAAAGTTTTTGAATTCATAATTTTCACTTGGAGATTAAATGTGCCTCACATTTATTTTGATAAAAATGAAATAAACTCTGAAGTGAAAGAAAGCTAAGAGATAATTAGGATTAACACCTTCATTTTACAAATAGGAAGACTTAAGACATAGTAAGGGTATGCTTAAAAGATGTGTAGGATGCAAGAGAACCAGGAATAGATTCCAGATCAAGTGCATTCTGGAACATCCTGCACCCTGCTACATCAACCATACGGCTTTTGATGAATATTCTTTACTAAAATGTATACTGGCATCTATAAGCATTAAGAGGCAGACCAATATTTTGATATTAAAATTTATATAATAAGATTACAAATAAGATACTACACACTGTTACTTGAAAGTATGGCCAAAACATATAGAGAAACAGAAAACAAGGTACATAAATGGCTAGAAATATAATTAGAGGCTCTCTAGCCTTAACAAAGATGTGTCAGAAAAATGTATCTTCAAGAACTTGTACTTCCTCCAAAACATTTACTTTTTCCTTGTGAGATGTAGAAAACAGGTGAAAGAACACTTGGGATCCACCCAGGCCTGGAACCACTACATAGGAAGTGGAGGCATTTTAGTGAGATATCTCAGAATAAACAAGTTAGAGTGACAAGTACCAGATAAATTCCTCTATCCTTTATACAAAGCCAGTATTAAATTAAAGAAGGGACACTGATGCCAAAACATTCTGCTAATGTTATTCTTCTCTAAGTAAGAATGTGTTTATTCTCATGTGTTTATTGTGGATCTATTGGTGTTATCTGGTAAGAATACATCAGAAACTCTGAAACAAATTTAGATCATGTTGCAACAACATGGATAAGGCTAAAGAATTTTATGCTAAACAAATAATCTAGGCAGAAAAAGAAAACTACTGTGTGATCTCAAAGATACGCATGATCTAAAAAATTTAAACTTACAGAAAAAGTAAAACATGGCATTGGCTTTCTGGGTATTGATTGGTGGGAGAGGTTTTAGATGTTGATAAATAGCGAAAGGGAGCATACTACTCATAAAGTACAAGGTTTCAGTTAACAAGAATTTCTTTGAGTTATTTCTTACATAGAATACTGATTGTGGTTATTATTATTACAGTTTGGGTATGAAAAGCTCATACAGACTTACATATTTGAACTTTCAGTCTCTAACAGGTAACATTGTTTTGGAATGTTGTGGAATATTTGGGAGATGGGACCCTACTTGAGTAAGTCCCTAGGAACTGGTCAGGCCTGTATGCTTTCTTTCCCTTGCTAGACTGTACTCTCCCAAACCATGTACCAAAAGTTCAGAAAGACTTAACCTTAGACAAGGAACTATAGGCAACTACAGAATACTGGGTGTGGAATACATATACAAACTGGTTATCAAATATCAATTATTCATGCCTCAAAGTATGTACATACAGATAATGATCAGGATACAAATTGAGCAGATTGAATTTATATATTTAGACATACATACACATAGAAACACACACAATACCACTACCTCCCCTTCCAATAACACAATTAAAGAAAAACAGTCCATGAACTTTAAAGAAAGCAACAGAGCAGGATACATGGGAAAATTTACAAAGATAAAATGGAAGAGGTAAATGATAGCATATTATAATGCAATACATTAAATATTTTATTAAAGAAATTCTTCAAGTTGTGTCTTTCAAATATTTCAACAAATTAATGAAGGATGTAACAGAAAGCAATGAGAAAATACTCTAACAAAGTTGATTAGATTTTAAGTTATCTTATAACAAAAGTTCAATGAATATGTAGGATGTCTGTTTTGCTAGATTATTGTACAATGCATACATGTGTCACATTATACTAAAAATATGATACTTAAAAGTTTTGGTTAAAGTAAAGGTTCAGAGGAAGACTCTTTGCCTATTACCATGTGAGGACACAGCTGGAAGTTGTCACTGGGAACTAAAAGTATCACATGTGTTCCTACCACATATTGATGTTATTAGCATATTGATCATAAACTTCTTGTTATCTGAGTCTAAAAGGAAAATTCTGTTACTTATGTTACCTGCCTTAAGCTACTCTAGCAGCTCAAACAAAGAGAATAAAACTATAATCTACTAAATATTTAAAACTTTACATTATCTCCATGACTACCAAAATAATTTAAAGGATTGTTAATATTTTTCTAGTGTTTGTCCAGTCTCTTCTTCAAATAGAATTTATTCCATTGTTCAAAATGCATTTTTTTCTACTTAAACCCTGTGAACCTCAAACTTTTGCATCTAGAATTAGATATAGGCAGCATATCATAGCTCTTCACATTTTGACTTTTGCTTACCTTTCTAACCTCTTCCATTCCTGCTTTCCATCTCACACACAGTATGCCTGCAATGGAGATTTCTTGCTTTTATTCAAACACATACTTACTTTTTTGACTTTTGTATTTTCTGTTGGCCTGGTTGTGCTTCACTGAGATCATTTTCTTGGAGTGGCTTCTATGAACACTTAATGTAGCACACCATTCAGAATCACATTTCATTATCTCTGCTTAAAGCACTCAACTACTTTTCTAACTCAAAGTCCCATTTCTATATTTTCTATATTTATAGATATAAAAATATTTTCTATATTTATATAACGTTTCTATATTACTCCAAAGAAAAGCATGGTCCAGCCTATCTCAGCCATACCTCAGTCCCTGCCATCAACTTCTGTCTCAGGGTTTCTATTTTTGTGAAGAAACACCATAACCATGGCAACTGTTATAGAGAAAACCATTTAATTGGTGTTGGCTTACAGTTTTAGAGATTTAGTCTATTATTTATCATCATAGGGAGTATTGTGGCACACAGGCAGACTTGGTACTGGAGATGTAGCTGAAAATTCTTTGTATTGGAAGGCAGAAGGAAGAAAAAGAGACTCTCAGCTTAATGTGAGCATCAGAAACGGACTGGTACATAAAATGAAAAAAAGATAGTTTGTTTTCTTTTAAAAAATAATTTATAGAAAAAGAAAAAATTACAATAAAGTGAAGTTGAAAAATAAAAAAAAGAAGCATCAGTGCCCACCACCAGTGACACACTTCTTTCAACAAGGCTAATCCTAGTCCATCAAGACCAAACCTCCTAATAGTGCCACTTCCTATGAGCCAATGGTGGCCACTTTTATTCAGAGTACCACAGCTACATGTCCTCTTGTCACTTAAAATTTTTGTGTTCTTTTTATCATAATATTTCCTGAGCCTATAGTAGAAGAGCTGACATATATCATTTCTCTCATCCTATACTTGTCCACTGTCCATAAACAAGTTTTTCAGACTTTTTTATATGTTTCTTTGGAAAAACTTTTTCCCCCACTCTGTAGTTCTCATTAAGGTAGACTCTGGGTTAGCCTATCCTATATGCCTTCCATTTATGCATTCCTGAAGCTTGGCATCAGTATGAGAAAGTTCTAAGCTAAGCTCATTGCCATATATGGAGAATATATACAGTGTTTATTACTTAGCATTTATGTTTTACCTTATGATAATGTTTTAGGATTTTCAAAATATAATATTTTAGTATTATACAAAAGTTTGAATAATAAAAGTATTCAATTCTTCCACCTATATTTCTTGAAAGACTTCATATGAATATCTACAGCTGCACATGACTCTCACATATCAGATTCAACAGTGGACTTGTGAGTTTATAAATTCAGCTTTTCTAATTGAGTATAGTAAAGCAAAATTATTCTGGTTATCAGATGGTCACCAAAGCCCATGGCTCATTCTCATTTTTCCCAATAATTCTTGACTCATGATGTAGTTAATCTGCTATACAGCAAGTGAAGGGATTGACTTCAAGTCAAGTATTTTGATAGAAAGTTTCCTTACCCAATAAGGCCAAAATTAGTTACTGTTCAAATTCTCGATTATTTCCCCCTGAGTTATTTCACCTGAAACTTCTTGCATTCGAGTGCATCGTTGACCACTAAAGATTTTTTCTTTTTAAAATTTAGTTCTTTGAGAATTTTCTGCAGTGTTTTTTTTATCATATTAGCCTTCCCTTCATAACTCTTTTCAGAACTTATTCCCTCCATTTCCACCTAACTTTGTATCCCTTTTACCCCTCATATAGGCCATTCTTTTTCCACCCAAGCTGTTATGAATATGTGGTCTTCCACTGGAGCATGGACAGTTTATCAGGAGCTGTACTTGTAGAGAAAGCTGATCCTTTCCCAGTGGCTAGGATTTGTCAATAGATCCTCAGCCAAGGTTGGGGGTGGGGTATGTATCAGATTTCATGCCCAGTTCCACTTTCTGGGATTTGGTCTGTCTTCTTTAGGTGAGAACCAGGCTTTTGCATGGCATCACAGCCACTGTGAATTCAGATGTTCAAGTGTTCTGCGGTTCCAAGAAGATTCTTTTTCCTTGTAGTCATCCAACATATTTGCCTATCATATTACTTATGTACCCTCTTCTACAATAATCACCGAAAATTGGAAAAAGGGGATGCATACATATGTCCAATTTAAGGATACACATTTTCAGCTATCCTGTTAAAGGGTAATTCCATTTTGACCCCCTTTTTACTATGTATGTGTGTATGTATACACGTATATATGTAGCTATGTATATATGTATTTTTGTATTTATTAGGAAATTTATACAGTACTTTTGTTGTTTACACTTTTATCACAGACAATGGTTCAAAAATAGAGTCAGTATTATGATTCTTTTCTCATATACCTATACCACAACTTGCACAATTATAAAAATTCTAATGTTTTTTGGTTTGTTTCCTTCAGGCTTACATTTTCTTTAGAAATTAACTATACATATACTATTTTTTTACTTGCAAATAATCTCCGGCAATAGGAGTAAGGACTTAAATATTATTCTTATAACAGGAAAATGGAAGTTATATGTCTTATACAAAATCACAGTATTATAGAAATGATGAAATTAAAACTCTGTACTCTTGATCTTCTCTCCATTTTATTTATAAATCAACTTGCTTTTCTCCTTAAAGAAAAAAAGAAGGTACTTATTTCATCTTCAGAGAGTTATGTTAACTCCAGTTTCTCTTTGAAGAAAAATCACTTAATCTGTCAAATACAAGATCTTTATTTTTTTTTGTAATATCACCTGCTATACCTAGCTCCTCAAGAGTAAAACTGACACTTCATACTAATTTTTGTTTAATCAAATTTTCACTAGCCTGTAACTACATTTCCTGCATTCGGGTTATTAGAGAAGCTAAATAAGAAGGAGAACCCAAAGAAAAACATATAGGCATCCTCCTGAATATTAACCTTCATCAGGCGATGAAAGGAGACAGAGACAGAGACCCACTTTGGAGCACCGGACTGAAATCTCAAGGTCCAAATCAGGAGCAGAAGGAGAGAGAGCACGAGCAAGGAACTCAGGACCGCGAGGGGTGCACCCACACACTGAGACAATGGGGATGTTCTATCGGGAACTCACCAAGGCCAGCTGGCCTGGGTCTGAAAAAGCCTGGGTTAAAGCCGGTCTTGCTGAACATAGCGGACAATGAGAACTACTGAGACCTCAAGAACAATGGCAATGGGTTTTTGATCCTACTGCACCTATTGGCTTTGTGGGAGCCTAGGCAGTTTGGATGCTCACCTTACTAGACCTGGATGGAGGTGGGTGGTCCTTGGACTTCCCACAGGGCAGGGAACCCTGATTGCTCTTTGGGCTGATGAGGGAGGGGGATTTGATTGGGGGAGGGGAAGGAAGGGGAGGCGGCGGTGGGGAAGAGACAGAAATCTTTAATAAATAAATAAAAACATTCCAATTTAAGAAAATTTGTGCACACAGAATGCCTCTCATGTATGGGTTTAGATCTTCCAGTCTCTCTTTGTACCGATAAGCCACGATTCTCCTATGCAATCTTGTAGCTGTCTATTCTGGGTCTAGCTTGAGCTGTCTTTTGATACTGCATCCTGACTTCTCAACATATTGCATATTTGACAAGCATTAAGAGTAACAGCTGAAGGTGCCCTTCTTCTATTCATACAGAACGTTATAAGAGCTGTCATGACATTTGTTTTGTAATTTTCACTGTGTATTCCTTCAACTCAGATTTAGCTTATTAATTTGGACTGTGGTAGAACACAGAGATTAGGTGTACTTGAAAAGTTTAAAATAGGACTGTTTTGTTAATGTCTAGCCTTGGTACCTCTGTACTTGTGAAACTAGGACTCATTTAAGACATTAAATCACTTTCTGTCTCCTATCCTCTGTCCCCTGTCCCAGTGCCTTAGAGCAATCTTGGATCAATATAAGATAGACCTATAAAGAATTGTCATGGAGCAAACCTTTTTATTTGGTGCCAATTGTTCCTAAATTTTGTTAACTGGACCCTGTATTCATTTTCTATGTATGAAACTTTTATTTGCTGATTTAATAAAATGTCCTAACTTACTCATTTGAATGTGTTTATCTTTGACCTCTGAACGTTAAGAGTCTCAGATCCTACTATCTTCTGAAATAATCTTTTAAAGCTTATTATCTGACAAGATTTCAGATTTTTATGGCAAATTGAGCCCCATATCTTTGTTATGTAAGTATAATTAACAACATTTAATTAATAATAATGACTAATAATTGATAACATAGAGTGATATACATGTGTCGGGGTCAAGTCCATGAATTTTCAAGGTACTAAATTAATAGGCATCAGTTCAGGTCTGAGGTAAGTATTTTCATTTTCCTCAAGTTCTATTTCATTATATTGGAAAGTTTCTGGCATTTAGACTAGATTAACTTAGCTCCTACATTTGAGTCCACATTTTCTATCAATCTTTCAACCAACATTTATCCCTGTGTTGTTTTGTCTGGTTTCCTGTCTTTGCCCTGCTGAACATAATATCGTTGATTCTGTCATACCCTATGATTCATTAGTAAGGTCAAATGACAATCACCTTTGTGTGATTCATTTTTGTGTGACTTAAGTATTTAAGGTTTTTGTGTCTTCAATTAAGAAGACAAATCTGAATCTTAGCTATACGAATGTATAACGCTCTTGTTCTGAGCTCAGATTTTCATTTTAAAATGGGTTAAGAGTAACCAGTTCATCAGACAATTATCAAAAAACTTTACATATAAAATTATAAATGCAATTATAAAACAAATTTTAAGATGTCATAGATATTGCTCCTTCTTTAGTGGTGAATATTAAAGTTTATTGTATTGTATTTTGACATTAATATTCTTTGCCCCCAAAGTGAAGATAACTGTGAAAAGGGGATATTTAAAAAAAAATACAGAGACTTTTTGTTTGAGAATTTTATCTAACAAAGGAAAGGTATCTCAACCAATTTTTAAATACCTAAAATAATGGATGTAGAAAAAAGTTCACTCATATGGCAGAATATTTAACATGTTGCTGTGGTTTGAAGAAAAGAAGACAAGGATAATTAAAATAGAGTTTAGAATCAATTAGCAGATTGCTTGACTTGCTTCAGGGTCACTGCCAGAGGAAACTAACTTTTAAATTAAAATTGAATGTGGTAATAATTAACACTGGTAACTAAAAATGAAAACATATTTAAGAAAGTAATCAAGTAGATACCCTAAAGGCCATACCTTTATGTTATGTAAGTTAGTGTATTTTACTAACTCAGTGCCATTAGAATATCCAAAAATTCTTTTCTTTTTGGTACTTTCCATATTTAATTTCTTATTTTCCTCAATCAGTCAAAATAGTTTCTAGATACAAAGATTATTCAGTAACTCTTAGAAGAGGTACTCATATGCATGAGAAACATTATCTCAACGAGTCTACTGTGGTGAGATAGAAATGTAAAGATGTAACATTTTAAATAATACAAACATAGAAATCTAGAAAAAAACAATTTGCTTTAAGGTAATGTGATTGTCTTCATCACAATAAGGGGTAAAAGTAGTAATAAGTTCCAGGAGGGCTTAGACATTTGGATCAGAGTTGCCTGGGAGAACCCAGGACAAAAAAAATGGATTGGAATTTATTTCAAAGCATAAATACGATTTTGAGCTCTTTCAAATATTTTTCATCTGTTCTAAAAATGATTACTCTTGTTTCCCTATTTATGTACTAAGAAGCCTTCAGAGTTTCCAGGAAGCAGAATGATGTCAAAGGATGAAGGATTGCTAGCCACAGATCTCATAATTCAGACTTTCTTTTTTGTTGTTGTTGTTGTCTTTCTGTTCCATGTGTTATTTTTTTCCATTTTATTTTATTTATTTATTTTTTCTCCATTAAAAGCTTTAATTGGGTGTGGGGCAATAGAACTATTCTTAGCACAATTATGGGTGTGGGGTTCCCTGCAGATTCCCCAAGGTGATGGTTCCTGTAATGATTTTTAGGGAGAAACGGCTCCCAACAGATCCCCCTTTCTCTTATATAAAGGCAGGTAGTTATTACGTGGAAAGCACCAGTCAGAGTCAACCATGGTGTCAGATCTAAAGGAGAAGGGACTGAGATAAGGAGAGACCCTCCTCTCGAGTGGTGAAGCAATTTACCTCTCCTGGGAACAGAGGGGTGCCTGATGATTCTTAGGTCGAGTGGGGACCAGGCCTTTTTACTTTCCCCCTTACCCGTCCTAGGGTTCCCAGGGCCCTGTCTTAGGTTGGGGGATTATTCTGCTATAAGTCGCCCGTCCTTGGAGCTCCTCAATTAAAAGGCATCTAGCAGGATTAAAGTAAACAGATCACAGGGCAACCTGTCTTAGGCCATGTGGAGAGCGCCCTCATACCTGTACCATGTCATGTTGAGCCGGTTTCTACAACCTCTGTATGGTGTGCTATTCAGGCGAGGATCCACACTAACTCCCGTCATTGGGCCCCTGCGTCTATCATTAATGAAAAGACTGTGAGGAGCTCCTCAAACAAAAGATATAATGATATAATTTTGGCACCAATAACTCCATCTCCAGACAAGAAGAAAGGGCTTTTTCCCAACCCAGTGTTCACCTTTTAGTCTGGCCTATGGTATGTCCTCCTTCCTAAGTGCCTACTCCACATAAAGTTACGTGTGCTGCCTGCCAAAAATTAGGGCAGTGTAAAAGGGATCAAAATCTAAAATTTTTAACATATGCATTAAACCCAAACACTTTACAGCATGTATCAAACTTTTCCCAACATCTATAAGCAGTTACAAATATCATTAGATCAATTTTTGCTACTATTTATGCACCTGTATTTTCTAATGTTATAGCAAAAAATCCCTTAAAGGATTTTATGCTAAATTTTACGAAAGGCTCTTCCAATGGAGGAACTGCATATATGGCTAACAATAATAAAAATTATGGAGCATAACAAGGCTCCTTCAAAGCAACTCTTAAAAGTTGCCAGCAGATCCTGATGCAAACGGATCTGGCTTGATGACACCAAGCTGACCTTTGCTAAGACAAGGTGAAAAAGCCCTTGCAATGCATTATGAAAAAACCCGACCTGTATATATATTTGGGGTCGAGGATGTGTTTGTGCTTTTTTCACAGAAAGAAAATAAAATCTGGACGTGATGTCGAGGCTGCGGACACAGAGGAGTTCCAGACTTCAAGAGATGATTGAGGAGAGGTCCTTGGTCTGGTCTTCCCTGCCCCCAAGGAAAGGAGTGCCTGCTGACAAAACCAGCTACACCACTCTGCAGGGAGACATCCTGCCTCCAGAGTCCAGGGAGACCCGGCTGACATAAGTGCCTGGATGTGCTTCATGTAGCTGAATCCAGCTCGCCTCACCCAGGTTCCCCCACCTGTCCTGGAGCACAAATGCTAAACTACTTCTGCAGCTTGAACTCTGGTCTGCTTTGGAGCTGAGTTGCAGACTAAACATCAGTCTGCTTTCAACTTTGGGACACAGAACTCATTTTAATTAAAATATTAACCTCTCTTCACTTAAGAAGGGGGAAAATTGGGGGTTCCTGTCACTGTTGCTCAGAGACTGGAACTGGTGGTATTTGATAACAACAATGTATGTCATTGTACTCCTACTGAAATTGATCTAATGATATTTGTAACTGCTTACAGACTTTCTTGATACACCTGCTAAACAGCTTTCAAAAATTCTCTCATGTCAGTCTTTACATTGTTCTCCCTTACCCTCTCAAAAGATTTCCTCAGGAATCTGGACTGCTCTTCATTCTTGAGAGGGAGGGGGAATGGAGTCGGGGGAGGGGGAGAGGGGTAGGGGAGTGGAGGGAGGGGGCGACGTGTGCGAGGAGGGGGAGGGAAATGGGAAATGGGGAGTAGGTGGAAATTTTTTTTTGCCACAACTAAAAAAAAATAAACAAAAAAAAAGAAAAAAAGAAAGAAGCCAAAAAATAAATAAAATATACAGTAGCACCAAAAAAAAAAAAAAGATTTCCTCAGGATATCTATGAAGTACAGATCTATTTCTCATTTAACAGAAGAAAATATGAAGAAATACTTGAAATAAACCCATGTCTTATTCACCATGATTGAAAATGGGAAGCTTCCTTAGCCCACAGGAATGTTGGCTCACAAGGAAAGAGGAGAGTATAAAGTATGTAAAATGGACTACACATGCTCATTTCTTGTTTTCCTCATTGCTGACAATATACAGCTTGCCACTACTCTTGCATGTACTAGTCATTCATATTGAATTGCCTGAGCCAGATGCAAATCACTTCCTTCTTCTCTTTTCTGGGGTCCAGATGCTGTTTTCAATACAGAAAATGTGTGGTGGGCTACTTACAATTAGACATCTGCATTTGGATATAGGCAACAAATTTTAAAAACTTTGCATATGGCTTATCAATTATTTTTTATACTGCAAACTCTTGGAGGTCAAAATATTTCTGCTTAGCCAGTGTGTCCATGAATTAGTATCAATTTAGATGAAGGACAAATTAAAATCTAATCTAACACTGGGCTAAACCCTGGCAAATGTACACGATCTGTTTCTGTAAATGTGGTACTCAGCATGTGAAAATGAAAACAGCTAGTGGAAACAGTGTTTTCTATGCTAAATTAAAGTTCTTGAAAACATTGAGAATTGAAACAATTTAAATTCCATTAGAAATCCAGGGTGGGGCACATAGCCTTTGAAATAATTCCAAACCCTGTATTATCAATCCATTTCATGAGCAGACATGGATATGAGTTCAAATTTTCTAAAAAATATAAATGAAAATTTGATTGTACATGAGCAACACCTTTGTTTCAATAGAAAAATTAGTCTTATGTCAAGAAATCTGATTAATGATTCTGTCCCTATATTCTAGCAAAGTCAACATTGTACAAAAAGTAGCATTTAATTAAATATTTTAGTTTTCATGAAAATTTTCGGAAATTAACTGACAGCAGAAAATAATACACTAAATTCACAACTATATGGGGAAATATTGCAGAATGTTGTTTAATTAAAAATTGATATTGTCATTTATCTTGTCATTTAAATCCATAAATATAATCTATAAATTGAGTGTGTATGCACTTTCTGGTAAGCAATGAAGAAATAATTGCTAGTATAAGGGATTTTAACAAAAGTAAAATATTTTTATTTTTAACCATACATTTAAAGTGTTATTCTTAATTTAGTAGTAAAGAAAGGGTTTTGTAGCTTAATAGGATGGTACTTTTCTTTATGTTGACAATTTATGAACTCAAATAATGGTATTTTTATTGTGAAATAAACACAAATCTGCAAGCAACATTATATTATTACAAAACAATATCAAACTTGTTTAAAGTGCATTCTTTAAATTGATTTAACTGGTATATAAAAAAATTTAAAATCCAGATCTATATTGTATCACATAATTTTTGAGCAGGAACTCAAAATATACCCATCACCGTTCTATTAATGCTTTCTCTGTTAAGATAAATGAATAAGAATAGCTTATTGCGAGTGTATTATCAACTAAGATACAAAGGGATTCCTCGCTTTGTGGCTCATAATTAAAAACATCCCTTCTCATTTGTAACTCCTAAACACAAATGAATTTGCCTACATTTTAATGTTGTTTTTTAAAAAATAATGGTAAATAATACTGAGATCAGTCTTGTGTATCCTATAAAAATTGGTCCTCAATCTAAAAAGAAAAAAGATGGAAAAATGTTAATAATATACATTATAATTCATACAATAAAATAATGTGTATATGCTATCTGAATGAACAGCTTAATAGGTAAGAAAATGGAAAATGAGAAGTATATTTTCAGTATTGTTAGAAACAGTGTGTAATGAATGGATGATTCAAAGAGATATCATCATTGTTAAATGGCACTATTCTTAACTGATTAATTCTTAATTCAAGTATCATTAATATATAATAAAAATTAGTAGCAACTCTATTATGAGAAATAAATGCTTTTGTGGCTTCAATGGATCCTAAAAGATGATTGACAATCACAGAAGATAAATAGACTATTTGTGTTTCTTCTTTTTAAAAATGTTTTAATTGAAATTGAATCATATTATTTCTCTCCCTTCTTTCCTCCCTCCTGCCATCCTAGCTATCCTCTTTTGATCCCATCCCATGTTCCCCCATTCTTAATTTCTTTGCTTTTTTTCCTATTACTGCTCCTACACATGCATTTATGTATGTACAATTATATATATATATATATATATATATATATATATATATATATATATATATACAGCCTGTGAGACTTTTTGATGTTTGTGTGTATATGATTTTAATAACAGAGTTTATTTCTAAATCTCATTCTACCAACTGTCATTAGTGACCTGCAGTGCTTTGTCTAGGGATAGGACCCCACAAAATTTTCCCCTTTTCACATCAACATGTCCACTGATATTGACATTTTTCTTGTCTTGTTTCTACAGCCATTTCTAGGATTCACTCAACAGGACAGAAATCATGCCTGGTACTGGAAACCCATCTAACTTCTCCTGGCTATTGAGGCCATGGCTCATAGAAAAAGAATCTACAGCCTCTGTTTGCTAGACCAGCATAATTAATTACTACATTCTAAATCTTATCCTTATTACTTACAAGTAAGTGTAACTACCATTCCTCATACAAGATGTGTTTCTTTATAGCAAATGGAGACAATTACAGAAAGCCACAACCAAACACAATATAGATATCAATAGATCATAGAAATCTATACCTAAATGGATGCATCTGCATTGCAGCTCTTCATTCTATGATTCGGGGAACTTTATGAAGGAGAGGATGGGAAGATTGTAATAACCACAATACCAGGAAGCCTGCTGTGAAACAGTTTTTTTTAAAGAATGGATACATAAACAAGATAAAAAATAAAAAAATTTACACCCCACAAACTTAACAGATACTATATTAACCAAATGTTAAAGATTAACTAGACCTATAACTAGACATAACAATAACAGATGCACAAACTGAATTCCATCACTAGAAACCATTACACAAAATGAAAAAGACTAGCAACCCTTCCTTAAATTTGTTGAGGCCATGAAAGAAAAGAGATACTGGGAGATCAACCAAGACAGAAGGAAAATAAAGAGTCATGATGATTTATAATACAAGACTTGATACTAGAATCCATACAAAAATTGAAGCGGCAGTTAGAAAACTTGAATAAGATCTATAGATTAGTCTATAAATGTTCACATCTTGATTTATTGTTCTAATGTTATCATAGATGATGTTAGATTTTAGTCCAATTTCTGTGTCTTAGATTATTTCAAAATTAAAAGTAACAAAAACAGCAAAACATGTGTGCTCTTAAATACATTTTGAAATAATTGGGACTACTAAATAAAGTTGCTTTCCAGAGGCTTGAGAACTCATGTCAACTTTAAAACATCATTCTTCTAATATTTATAACTTATAAATAACTTATATTATATGAACTTATAACTTATATTATTCTAATATTTGCTAATATTTAAGCTAACTTCATCACTCCTACCTTCTTGCGATTTAAATCCCTTTCACCAAGGGAAAACATAAAACTCACATTGCCAACTTTAGCTAAAATTTGCTTTCCTGTGCTTAGTAGTTGAGAAATACGTCAAATTACATGCCAGCACTTAGAGATCTGCTTTATAAGAGTCATAACTGCAGAAACATGTTGCTTTAAAACAAAAATTCAACTTTGTCTTTCTCCAATTTCCACTTCAAAAGCAGGTAAAATACATGTTAAAGTCAACAGAAAAAGGGGAAAGATCTTTCTATTTCTCCAATAAAGAATGAAAAATCAGGAATCAAGTTTTAAGTGATTGTAGTTATTTTGAAATTAAAATTTCATATATGCATACTGCATTTTCTCCTCTTTCTATTCCCTCTCACTCCTCAGCCCTTCTTGTGCCCCTCTCCTTGGGAAATTCCTGACTTATTTAAAAACATTATTGCTACATATATGTAAATTAATAACTATATAAATATAATCTACTTATTTTATTTACTGTTGCTTTTACACATATGTTTTTAGAGTTAATCAGTTTTAAACAATCAATTATAGGAAACTCTATGGCTATCTATAGAATTATAACAAAGGAACAGCATTGATCCAGCAGTCACATCTAATAAATTGTGCTGGAATATGCACCAAATTCTTACTATATTTATTGTTCCTGAATTTCAACAATCCCAAACTTACTACTGATTCTAAATAGATGAATAATCACCAAAAGATTACTATTTATTGTGTTTTAATATTCTATTACATAAAGTATTGTAATACTTAAAACCTTCAGTCATCAGTGAGAACCAATATTTAGATCTTCTTCTTAACTTTGTATCAAGGCATAGTATCTTCTGGGGTCTACAATCAGAGTGTAAATACTTTGGATAGTGCAATGTGTCATTAAATAACACTAGATTAACATAGTGAGTCATTTATTCTGTGATCTTTCTTTCATTTGCATGAAAATTAGGCTTTCAAGCTGGTTAGTATTGGGCTACCCATAGTCATTCAGCTATAACTACATGCAAAAAAGACATTCAAGGAAAGCATGCCTGGTAAATGTTACTGGAAATACTCGTTTATTCTTTTATGGCTAGAAGAATTGCAAACATTCTTAGAAAGTCATCTCTTTTAAGAAAAAAAAAGTCATGAAAAAAATAAAGGGAGAAAAAAAAAGCAGACACATTTTGGTAGATAAAAACCAGAAATTTCGCTGGTGGGAGGGAGTTCCTTTACTGTTTTTGCACTTTGGCAGCTGTCAACATCTCAAAATATCATCTCACCCAAACTGTTGAAAGAAAAGAACCCATTGATTTCCCCCTTGAGACACTAGGACTGCAAATGGAACCTTTGTAGTTCCAGATCTACCTCAGACAATATGCCCTCTTTATTTTCTAGTTGGCAGAAACATGTAATTCCTAAATAGTTAATTAAATATTTTTTATCATTTTAACTTGATTTTAAAAGGAAAAACAGGGTAAGTAAATCTGTGCCATGTTTTTTCTTTTATTACCAATCTTGAGACTAAACAACACATTTCTTGCATCATTAATAATGTAAATTAGTTTTTGTTTGTGTCTCACATAAGGCTATAATTAGAAGTAAATATTTAATGCCCAGATCAGAAAATCAAATCTAACACCCATAAATTGTGTTCTCTAGGTACAGAGAGTTAATGTGAAAAAGATTGTATGTACAGAAATTTTCATTTATTTAAGCTTTCTTGCCTTTTCTTTACTACCAGTGGATTACTTTGTAATTATTTATTAAGCAGCAGTGTTTTCATATTCTTTCTCCTTCAATCTTTAGGGGCACAAACAGCATTAAATATCATATGTTTAATGTTATAAAATGTATTTGGATATTTATGTAAAAATTGCATCTGTGTTTTTAGTTTAGTATTATATTAATACCCAAAAGGCAAATCATTATTCAAATTGCAATTCAGAAATTTATGCATTGACAATAATTTCTTATATTTAGTTTAAGATATTTATTTATCTGCTAAATTTTCAAAATCTTATTTTTTAACATTATCAGATATCCTTAGGTGTTGCATTTTTTATTTTAGGAGCTGACAGAGTTTTCCAGATTTACTGCGAATTCAGTTTTTCTTCCTTTTCTTTTCTTTTCTCTTCTTTTCTTTTCTTTTCTTTTCTTTTCCTTAATCATTACATTAGGGATACCAACCAATGTCTTCTGTATGGCTGATATATGACCTATTTTTGCCAGATTCATATTCACTATTCACTAGGAATGGTATGTGAATATAGGATAGGAATTCTCAAGCAAGTTTCATCCTCATGAAAGAGAAACTGATCCTATGTTCCAGGTTGTCTTAGGTGTCTAGTCAATTTTCACATTAGTATAGATTTTTCAAAGAAAGGCATTTGTTTCAACAAAGGAACTAGAGGGAAAACTGGATGCTAAGATTCCATGAGTAGAAATCTTCCTGGCACTTGACGTTTCTATGCTATTGAAAAACGATGTTCCAGAAAGATTATTTTTCTCTTATTTTTACTGCCATTGTGGGACATTTTTATATATTGAACATGGGTTCTTTTTGACCTGTTTTGGTCGTTTCTCCATTCAACTGCATCTTTTCTTTAAAAAGCAAAATTAAAAACTATTAAATTCTTCATGGGATATATCTTCTGTCACCTTAATCTTAGTTGGATCAACCTCATTTATTTATCTTAAAATTAACCAGTTATATCTTAATTCCATCCAAAGAAAATACAGGAAGAAAATAGACATGTACTGTCTATAATGCATTTTACTGTACAGTTAACAAGCAAAGTATTAAATGAAGATGTTTGTTTTATTAAACATGTGGAGATTTAGATAAATTACATTTTAACTGAATGTCTAAAGTGATTATCTTTTCCTCCCTCCCCCCAAGTTAGTCTTACATCTTTTGGGGGGTGTTTAAATGAAGGCTTTACATAAGAAATTATTTAAAAAATAAGGGTGGGTCAATAAGTGTATATAACAGTAAGAACACCTTGTAGGTGTAGGTTTCTGGATGCATTTGGATGTACAGATTGACTGGAGGACTTTTGGGATGATGATTGGTGTAGAAATGTGTAGGTTTGGGTGGTTTTTTACATATTGCCTACCATTGCAAGAAACATTGGGGTTTCTTCAAAATGTGTGTGTCACACTTCTTTTGGGAGGGGTTGTCTTCTTCTTTTATGAAACTGCTCCTTGAGTTAAATTTGTAATTTAAAAACATTTAATTTTGTTACTCCTGTCTAGGACTTTTAAGTAACATCTAAAACATAATTGCTTTATAATGTTAAAATAAAATTTCTTGACCCAAAAATACTTATATCAAATTATTATATTTTCAAATATAATAAAATTTATACATATATACCTATTTATTAAGGGGTGCGATGGGGGAATGGACTCATGGGTACAACACAATGTTTAACCCGTTTCAGAGTCCTTCCCTTTCTCCAAAGGGGGCTGTGAACTGTCCAGAAGCCGCTTCACACCACCTGACCTGGTCTTCACCATCCAAGTGAGACTGCGACCTTCCTCTCTCTTCTAATATGTGGTCTCATCTGCAGACAAAATGCCATACCTTAGGGTTGGTACCCCAAGGCTATTGGCAAAATGAGTTCCTACAACATTTGTGTATCAAGACTTTTAAATTTCAACATTTCTGTTTACTTATAAATATTAAATACATAAAAAATGAAATACTTTGGAATCTGAATCAGTATAAAAAAGTGATCAAAAGAATTCTTATTCTGTCTCAAATCTTTTATTTATATTCACCAACATGGACCATATTCCTTTATGTGGATCACAAATTGTTAATATAATAAATCATTTCATATAAGTACATTAGTTGGTAGTTCTGGTTTAATTTACCCCTTAGGACCTTTTGCCAGTGCATTTTAATCATTCCCTTTGTCCATAAGGGTAAGTAACAGTGAAAATTTTTGTTATAGAAATTTCAGATAGCAGGCTAATAGGAAAAAATCTTTTATTTTATGCTATTATGGGTTAATAGAAGTGTGGGGGAGTGGTGGGTAGGTGGGGTGAGCACATCTGTGTTCACAGGTGCATGTGTGAGCATATATGTGTAAAACTGGGGATGGTGCCAGGAATCATCCTATATCTCTCTTCTACACTATTCATTGAGTCAGGGTCTCTCAGTCAAACCCATATCTTGTTGATATGCCTACTCTAGCTAGCTACCTTACTTTAGGGTTCCCCAGTACTCACCTTCCAAAGCTAGAAGACCTTGCACACCCTCTTGGCATTTTACATGTGCTGAGGAGACTTACTAGAAGCAGTAAGCCATCTTCCCATCACCAAGATCATCAACCTATTACGTAGAGGCCCACTATTCTGCTCACATATAGTGTCAGCCAGAGAAATATCAAAAGGTATTTGTTATGCTTATCATTTAATTTGATGCTCCTACTAATCTTCTAAAGAAAAGAGACAGAATTATAGCTAGTAAGTGGAGAATACAAAACTGAAACCCAAAACTCTGATTCCTTGTAATGTTCTTCATACTATAAAAGTGGTTTTAAACACCTGTTTGTTCATTGTTCAAATAAAACGTTTTGAGTAACTCCATGACAAATAAAATGGATAAACATACATATTTGTTTGAAATGGATTTGAGGGTTCAGAGACATAATTTACCACTTCTATCTGTTCCTTTTCACAGCTTTAAAGATTTTCCTCAAAGCATCGTACCATCTACGACAACAGCTGCACAGTACCCTGCAACTGTGTAGTGCACCATTTCCAAATATTGACCAAGCTTCTTAATAATCAATTGCATGTTCTCATTCAACCTATTTAATTCATTAACAGTCATTTTCTCCATTTCATAATAACTTTAATACTGTTTATAGATTATGATAATTATAAATGTTAAAGAATTAATGTAAAATGTATCATTATTGACAATTAATGAGTAAATAAATAGTTGGAAATTTGCAAAGTTGCTTTCTTCATGTGTTGTCATTAAAATATAATATTACTGAAGTTTACAATTCTCATTAACTTGTGTAATTCTATGTGTGAAGAATAAAAAAATAAATCAGGCTTTTGTGAGTAATCTTTTAAAAAAATATGAAAGATTTTTATTTAAATGGGAATTTTTGTACAAATTCAGAAAATTTTTAAGGTTTATTTTAAAATATGAATTTAAACATGTTAAAACTAAATAGTAAATAGAAAAGAAAGATATAAGAAAACTACAGAAATGGAATATGTTTTGGTAAGATGGGCTAAAGAGGAAAGTGGCATTTTATAAATAAATAAGATAGTTCTCCTTAAGGAAAAGGAATCAACTATGTTAAGTGGGAAAAAAATCAAGATAGGACCCACAATAAGATTACAAAATTCAAAACTGACTGAATCACAGACTTTTGGAGGAAAATCCTAGAAAAGTTTATATGAATTAATTAATGATTTAAAGAATTTTGTCAGGCTGACATTAAGTGTACTAATTCAACAAATGAAAACTCATACATTTACAATAGCAAAGTCTTCTTACGTTTTTATCTGATCCCAGTAATTTTCAGAAAGTCCAGACTTGTGTTCTTTGTAAATAAATGTTTGTACTTGTTTTCTGAAAACCTTTTAAACTTTTGATTAGTTAAGGCACAAAACGTATTTTTTAAATAAAGAACTGAAACTTCATAGAGTTAAAATTTTTCTTTGTTTTCTATTCTGCTTGTTTTGAAGCCTTCTGAACAGAACTTTATGACTTAATTTAAACAAAAAGAAGAGTTGGATAACAACACTGTTCAAATGAATGACTATTTTAGATGATTAAATTGTTTGCTATCTTGTATGTCTATACACAGACATACATGCCTGAATAATGTCTAAATTTTATGGGAAAGTTTAAAGAGTTAAAGGTAGATATATTTACAAACAAAGTAAAAATAAATGCTTTTATGTAGTTGACATTGTATGTGGCCCTTAAACATATTAAGCAGTCAATACAGTTTTTGACATTTCAGAATTGATTCAATTTAAATGTGAGTATTTTACTATTTGGAAAGTTTTACATTTATTTATCATTATCATTACTCTATGTAAATCTGCTAATGGAACAAACAACTGCAATTATCCTTATGAACTGCATGAGGGGGATCTAAATTTTATTTCAAAATTAAAATCTAACTTAATTTATAAATGCCAAAGACATAAATGAACACTTTTTTGTCTTTCCACATTATCATAATTTATTGAATAACAAAAAGTTCAAAAGTTTTAGTGTTTTGGGTGACAGCAATTTTTCATATAATCCATATATGTTGGCAGGCAAAGACAGTAAAGTTCTTTTATTACAGTCCTAAGTAACTAATATTAACTGTCATGTCATGTGTCAAAGACTATTTATATGCATACATACTTACATACAGATATATGTGTAAATATATATATGTATATATATACATATATATATATATATATATATATATATATATATACACATGCATATGTAGTGATGAGGTGAGCAGGCCTGCTTTTTGTCCTTCCCGGCTCCTGCATGTTTAGCTGCTTAGCCCCGGAAATAATAACAGAGAAACTGTATTCATTTAAATACTGCCTGGAACAGAGTTTCTAAACTCTTATTGGCTAGCTCTTACATATTGATTTAACCCATTTCTAAATCTGTATTGCCACTTGATTGTGGCTTACCTGGATGAGTCTAACCGGCATCCATTCTGAGAGGAGAGCCATGGCGTCTGCCACACGGGCTTCTACCAAGGATCCTGTTCTGTCTACTCTGCCTACCTAATTTTCTGCCCTATCAAAAGGCCAAGGCAGTTCCTTTATTTAACCAATGAAATCAACACAAAACAAAAGACCCTCCTACATCATGTGTGTATGTGTGTGTATGTGTGTCTGTGACTAGCAGAATAAATATAAGTTATAGAGGCTGAAAGAGTTTCAAGTTGTTTCAAAAACCTGTGTTAATATGACTGTGAACCCAACAAATGCTAGGAAAAAGCTGAAGGTAGAATTGAAGAGAAAACTTCAGAATTCAGCTGTGAGGTGAAAGGGAACAGTGGTCTGGAGCAGAAAATGGGAGGTCTGGTTAATGTTCTGATAGCAGGCAGGTGGACAGGCATGTGGGACAGACAGGTGAGTAGACTGGGGACCCAACTGAGCTAGAGTCCCAGGAACAGTGCTGTCATTTTTGATACCTGATGGAAAAAATAAACTCATCAGGCATAAGCTTGTGTAGAGCTTTACACAAACACCTCACCATAATAGCTGTCCGTCACTGTATGGGGTTCAGATGGGAAAGTTTCACAGTTTCCTTAGTCTAGTATGTCATATAAGTTCTTGGACATGGCTCCCTTCTATGATTTTAATATACCCATATGTCCCTGAGGTCTTAATTAAGTCTCATAAACCCACAGGGCAGCTCCTTTTATACTCCTAGAAATAACAAATTTTGCAGTCTGGCCTAGGTGTATGCTACCTAAGAAATGGTGCATTTCTGGTAGTCACCCAAGAGCTGTAGGCATCCTTCCCTCCTAAAGTGGGGTTAAAAGCTCTTTGTGAAATGGAGTTGCTTAAAACAAAGCACATCTTGAAAAAGAAACATTATTTCTTATATAACAGACTTTTCTTGGGAAGACACAACAAGAATCTACTTGCACCCTAAAGGTAGCTCCCATGACAGATGCAAGTAAGTATTGCACCAAGGGTAACTTAGTTCAATCAATGATTTTTTTCTTTTTTACTGGAGTAGCTAAAATGAGTATTGGTGAGCTGTTACTTACAAGAAGCATGGCTATCTCAATAAAAAGCAGCTCCATCACCAAAACACCTATTCAAAAATTGGGTAATGACTTCAGAAAATCCTGGAACCTTCACATAATCTATAGTCAAATCGATATTAAATCCTGGAGTTGCTATTCAATCAGAACATATTATCTATCTATCTATCTATCTATCTATCTATCTATCTATCTATCTATCTATCATCTATCATCATTTATCTATACTTTATCATTTTTGCTAACAATTCTTCTCTCCCAACAACTACTTACTCTTTTTTCCTTCCCTTTGCTTCCCTTCCTTTTCTCCTTCCCTTATTCCTCCCCTTCCTCTTCTTTTTTGTTTTAACCACTAGATAAGGGTCCTGGAGAATATTTCAAGTTCCTAGTCATTTGAAATTTGTTTACCTCCTGAGGTTCAAGGCCACTCCCTTTCCTTTCTGAAGAAAAGGTTTCAATTTGCAAGGAATGTTGCAATTAGAAATCTGCCAACCTGAACTGTATTAGAAAACGGAGTAACAGGGTAGGTGAGAGTAGCCTGATTTCAGCAGTAAGCAAAAATATGCAAGTGATGTCCTAATTGTTACTTTCTGGTATATTAAGTATTTTTGAAGAAAAATGAATGTGTCAATTATTTAAGCTTAATCAATGTAAAAGCATAAAAGTATTTTGTCGTTTTTCCTTTTTTAATTTTTATCTTATTTTTTTTTAAAAAAGCTATCTTTTATTTTACATACCAGTTCCAGCTCCCACTTCCTCCCCTCCTCCCGTCCCCTCCTCCTCTTCCCCACCCCACCGCCATCCACTCCTCAGAGATGGTCAGGCACATAACTTTGGGGATGGTTCAAGGCCCTCCCTACTGTATCTAGGCTGAGCAATGCATCCATCCAAAGAGAATGAGTTTCCAAAAAGCCAGTACAAGCAGTAGGGATAAATCCTGGTGCCACTGCTATTGGCCCCTCAGTCTGCCCCATTCATACAACTGTCGTCCACATTCAGAGGGTCTAGTTTGGTCCAATGCTGGTTCCATCCCTGTCTGGCTGGGGTTGGTGAGCTCACATTAGTTCAGGTAAACTATTTCAGTCGGTGTCCTCATCATGATCTTGACCTCTTTGCTCATATTCTCACTCCTTCAACTCTTCCACTGGACTTTGGAAGCTTAGGCCAATGCTCCGCTTCGGGTCTCTGCCTCTGTTTCCGTCAACTGCTGAATGAAGGTTCTATGGTGATATTAAAGATATTCATCAATCTCACTACAGGGTAAGGTCAGTTTGGGCTCCCTCTCTTCTATTGCTTAGGGTCTTAGTTGAGGTCATCCTTGTAAATTCCTTGGGATTTTAGTGTCAGGTTTTTTGCTAATCAAATAATTGATCGCTCAATCTAAATATCTCTTTCCTTGCTCTCATCTCTGTCATTCCTCCATCTCAACTATCCTGTTCTCTTAAATTCTCCTGCCCCTTCCCCTTTTCTCCTCTTCTTCCCTTTCCACACTCCCTTCTTCCCCCATCCCCATGTTCCCAACTTTGTTAGGCAATCTTGTATATTCCCACTTTCCAAGTGGATCTATTTATGTTTCTCTTAGGGTTCACCTTGTCACTTAGCTTCTCTAAGGACTCATCCTTTGCATTACAGCTAGTATCCACTTATGAGTGAGTATATACCATGTTCATCTATACTATGTTCATCTTTCTGGGTCTGGATTAGCTAGCTCAGGATGTTTTATTCTAGTTCCATCCATTTGCATGCAAATTTCAAAATGTCATTGATTTTTACTTTCAGTAGTAATACTCCATTGTGAAAGTGTACCACATTTTCTTTATCCAGTCTTCAAATGAGAGGCATCTAGGTTGTTTCCAGGTTCTGGCTATTACAAATAATGCTGCTATGAACATAGTTGAACAAATGCTTTTGTCATATGATAGGGCATCTCTTGGGTATATTCCCAAGAGTGGTATTACTGGTTCTTGGGGTAGGTTGATCCCGAATTTCCTGAGAAATCACCACACTGATTTCCAAAGTGGTTGCACAAGTTTGCATTCCCACCAGCAATGGATGAGTGTACCCCTTACTCCACAGCTTCTCCAGCAAAGGTTATCATTGGTGTTTCTGATTTTAGCCATTCTGACAGGTGTAAGATGGTATATAATTTAAATATATATAACTAACGATTCAAAACTACCATCCATATAGGAGAGACAACATGTAACATATATCTTTCTAAGGTTGGGTTGCCTCACTCATGATTATTTCTGACTCCATTTGTTTACCTGAAAACTTTATAGTTTCACGCTTTTTTTGCAGCTGAACAATATAATATTGTGTATATGCACCACACTTTCATTATCCATTCATCACTTCATAAACAACATCTAGGTTATTTCCATTTCCTGGCTATTGTGAACAGGACAAAAACAAACAGAAGCAACAATCCCTGTAGTAGGGTATAGAATACATAAGGAATGTACTCCAGAGAAGTACTGCTGGCTTCTATAATAGGTCTATTTAAAGATTTCTGAGGAACCTCAACACTGATGTCTGTAGGGGCTATACCAGCTTAGACTTCCACTAAGAGTGATGGAGTTTTCTCTTTTCTACACACTCATGCCAGTATTTGCTATCTCTTTATATTTTAATCTTAGCTATTCTGACTGGAATAACATGAAATCTCAAAGTAGTTTTAATATGCATTCTGTGAAGGCCAAGAAAGTTAATATAAAAAAAAAACTTCTCAGACATTTGCATTTCTTTTTGCTTTTTTTTCTAGAAGTCTCTGTTTACGTCTATGTACCAGATTTTAACTGAATTGTTTTCTTTCCTGGTGTTTAGATCCTTTTATTTCTTTGCATATTCTATACTTGGGTCATCCTTCAGATATAAATATGTGTATGTATACAGCCAGAAAGAATTCCTTTCTCATTCTACAAGTTGTCTCTTTACTTGAATAATGATGTCTTTTTGTTGTTGTTGTTGTACAGAAGCTTTTCAGTTTCTTGACATCCATTTATCAGTTGATGGCTTTAATGCCTGAACTACTTGTGTCCTATTCATACAGTCACTTTCTGTGTCTGTGAGTTGAAGTGTTTTCCCTACTTTAGACTCTAACTGATTCAGGCTAACAGGTGTTAGTTTGATGTTCTTGATTCATTTGAATTCGAGTTTTGTACATGATGAGATATAAGGATCTAATTTCATTCTTCTACATGTAATTATTTAATTTAACCTGCAGCATTTTTTTGAAGATTTTGTCCTTTTCTCCCATGTGCATTTTGGATGTACTTATAGAAAAAATGAGGCTGTCATAGTTGTGTAGGCTTATATTTGGGTCTCTAGTTCTATTTCATTAGTCAAATGTGCCTGTTTTTTTATGCCAGTATCACAGTGCTTTTATTACTATAGTTCTATAATATAACTTAAGATAATTGAGATAATGATACTTCCAGTAGCGGTTTGAATGTTAATAATAGCCTTTGGCAGCTGAGCCGTATCCCCAGCCCTGCCAGCAGTGTTTCTATTGCTCACTATTGTTATGGCTATCTTGGATCTTTTGTACTTCCATATGAATTTTAAGAATATTCTTTCCTTTTGTCTAAATAATTGCATTGGACATTTTATGAGGATCACATCGAAGTTATAGATTGCTTTTGACAGTATGGCTATTTCACCAATAATATACTTATCAATCTGCGTACATTAGAAGTCTTTCTATCTTTTAGAATCTTCTTTATCTTCTTTCTTTAGTATCCCTTTACTGTTGCTAGTGATGAGCTTTTTGTTTGTTTGCTTGAGATAGGGTCGCTCTATATAGCTGTGACCTGTTCTGGAACTCATTATATAGATTAGGCTGGTGTCAAACTCACAAAGATCCACCTGCCTCTGTAGCCAAAATGCTGGGATTAAAGTCATGCAACACTATGCCTGACTTTCTCCAATAAGCTAAAGATTTCATTGTCCAAATATTCCATTTCCTTTGTATATTTGTTTCAAGATATTTTTAATGGCTACAGTGAATGGGATTGCTTGCATGATTGATTCCTTGCTACATTTATCATTGGTATATGGGGCATTTTATAGATCAGGAATTTTTAAAGATTGTTTCTATTTCCTTGGTTGTTATGGGTCTCTAAATTACTTCATTTTGATTTAAAATTGGTAGATCATATATATCCAAACATTTATCCATTTTTTTGTTTTTTTTCAATTCAGTGAAGTATGAAATTCTTAAATGTCTTTATTAAACATGAGAATTCTGTAAAATTTTCAGAACTTCCTTAGTGTCTGTTTCAAAATCTCCCTTCTCATCTCTCATGTTATTAATTTGAATGTTATTTGTCTTCCTTTCTTTTCATTTTATTAAAATTTTTTTCAATTTTGTTAGTCTTTTAAAAAACAATTCTTCATTTAATTTTTCTTTTTTATTTTATTATCTCATTCCTTTTACTATCTTGGGAAATTGTTTATTTTTGTTTTTCGAAGACCTTGAGGTATACCACTAAGTCATTAAGTTTTTAATTTGAGAGCTATTTAGTCATTTTATGTTGGCAATTAACACTGTAATCTTTTGAGTAGTTTTGGTTTAAACACTATTTTGTTAGGTGTAAGAAATTATGTATGCTTGATTTTTAGATCATTCATTCAGAATACATCTGTGGTTCTGTTTGTTCTGCTTAGATTTTTGACAAGATAGTGTCATTTAGGAAGGGAGAATCATGCATTAAAAGAAGACTTCTATCAGATTGACCTGTAAGCAAGTGGGGGCATCTTTTTTGTTAATAATTGATGTGAAATGGCACAGGCTACTGTGGGTAGTACCAGAACTGGGCATGTGATTCTATGTTTGTATAAGAAAACAAACTGAGCAAGCGGGGAGGAAGGACAACAAACAATTGAGAAGTTATGGGGACCTCTGAGTGCCAGTCGCAGTGTCCCCTTCAGGGCTCAGAAGAAGACTTATATCAAACTTGGAACTTAGATCTGAGGGCAAAGTGAACTCTCCACTTTTTACTTTTCTCCATTAATTTCTTTATTTGTCTCCTGCTGTTCTCCTCTTATTCTGTAAAGTTTCCAGTTTATATACAACACAATTCTCTGAGCTTGGACGTTTCTTTATCTTTGAAGGTCTCAAATGTGTTCTATATGAAAGACTCCTTTCCTGACTGTATGTCCTGCCAAATGGATAATAATTGCAGTGAGGTAGCTTCTAATGTGTATCTCAGGGAACAAAGCAGATATTCAACTGTGGAAACCAAGGTTATTGACTGGGTGACTAAATTTCCCTGTTAAAATAAGAGCGGTGGGGCTGCGTCCCCAGCACCCCGGCCACCCACATTACTAGCTTTACCCGAAATAATTACACGGACACTGCTTGGCCCATTTCTACCTAGCCTCTTCTAGGCTAACTCTTGCACCTGGACTAACCCATTTCTAATAATGTGAGTAAGCACCCCAAGGTGCGCTTACCGGGAAGATTCTAGCCTACGTCCATCCTGGGTTGGAGTTTCATCGAGAGTGCCTCAGAGAGCAGAGCTATCCCATCTGCCCGCTAGACAGGAGCATGGCGTCTCTCTCTGAGTGGAGCTGCATGCTTTCTGACTTCACTTCCTCTTCTGCCCAGCATTTTCTTCTGTTTACTCCACCCACCTATGTTCCTACCTATCAGGGCCAAGGCAGTTTATTTAACCAATGAAATCAACAGATTGATATATGACACTCCCACATCATTTCCCACTGGAGGTCCCACAGAACCTGAGTTGGGAGTGATCCATTAATCAGTACATAGGAAAGAATTGTTCCCAATAATCCATACTCTGATGAATCTTGCACCAAGGGAGAGTACTTATGGTATCATAAGTGATCTACTGTAAGAATCAGCCGCTATACAAAAAGGTGGTAGGGCCAGCACTTTGCGAATCTGGGTTTATCTCCATCAGAATGCATTAGTTCTGTTGGGTTAGTCTTCTGCTGTATCAGCTGAAATCATACTGCAAGATTTCTATGGATCACAGCAAGAATTCTTTTCCATGGTCTCTGTTTTAGTTCCTAACTCCAGGTTTCTACCTTGAGCTACTGCTCTGACTTCTCTTCTTTCTTGACTGTAAGCTATATAATGCAAACAAACAACAGCAACATCCCAAAACTCTTCATGTCCCAAATTAGTTTAGTCAGTATTTTATAACAGTGATTTATAAGCCTAGATAGAACAGGAATTGGTTCCAGGATTATGGGATTTTGCTGTGAGAGAGCTAAATACACTGTTTGAGAGTATTATACAAGTGTTTAGAACATTGGTTTTGGAAAAGCCATTGAGGGCTCAAAGTTTAACTGTTCTGTGGGAGCTTAGATAATATATATATATATATATATATATATATTACATATATAATATATATATATACAGGTGATGGAGGCTAGGCTTATGAAGTTTCAAAATGAAGGGAAGACTATTAGGGCTGTTTGTGTGATTTATGTGTAACGAAAATCTGGGTTTTACTCTGTCCTTCATTCATTTCAACTATCTCATTCCCTCAAGCTCTCCCCAACCTTTCCCCTCCTCTTCTCCTTCTCCCCTTCCTTATACCTCTGCCCCATGTTCCCAAATTTTGTCAGGAGATCTTGTCTGCTTCCAATTTCCAGGTGGATCTATATATGTTTTTCTTTGGGTTCACTTTATTACTTAGCTTCTCTAGGATCATGAACTATCTTGATTGAGGGAGATATTTGGGGATTATCAAGAAACCTGGCTCTAGAAAATTTCCCAGGAATCCACAACGATGGCCCAGCTAAGACCATAAGCAATAGAGAGGGTGCCTGAATTGGCCTTGCCCTGTAGTCAGACTGATAATTATCTTAAATATCACCATAAAGCCTTTGTCAAACAACAGATGGAAACAGAGACAGAGACCCACATCAGAGCACTGGACTGAGCCCCCAAGCTCCAGTTGAAGAGTGGAAGTAGGGAGAGTATGAGCAAGAAAGTGAAGACCATGAAGGGTTCCCCCACTGAGACAATGTGCTTGAGCCAATGGGAGCTCACCAACTCCAACTGGACTGGGAATGAACGAGCATGGGATCAAACTTGTCCCTCTGAATGTGATTGACAGTTGTTGCAGACTGAGGAGCCAATGACAATGGAACTGGGATTTGTCTCTACTGCATGTACTGGCTTTTTTGGGATGCTATTCTCTTTGGATGTATACCTTGCTCAACCTGAATGTAGAGGGGAGGGCCTTGGACTTTCCACAGGGCAGGAAATGTTCATTTTTTAAAAAATGCTGCAAGATCCCCGCGGCAGTATGCAGCAGAAATGCTGTAAGTCCCAAATGGTGGTAGCGGGCCATGTGGCGGCAGACAGCGGGCCCTGGGAGCAGCCAGTCCCAGGCAGAGACGGCTGCTGGTCTCAGAGCAGTGGTGGTGGGCCATGTGGCAGCAGGCAGTGGGCCCCACACAGAGAAGGCTGCTGGTCCCTGAGCAGTGGCTGGTCCCAGGCAGGGAGGGAGACACATGGCGGGCAGGCAGAAGACAGAAAAGGGCACGCCTTTTCTTAAGATTGGAGGGGAAATGTGGGGAGGGTGTGTGGAGGGGATGGGAGGGAAGTGGGAGTAGGGGAGGAAGTGGGAATTTATATTGATATTTTTTTAAAGTAGTAAAATAATATATAAAAGAAAACAAAAAAAGACAATCTGGGTTTTAGTTAGCTGAGGCTGAAGCAATAGCTGGTACTAACAAGAGACTAGCATTACTAAAGCAAAACCTCTGCTTTACCAGGTCGATTAATGATAGTGATCCAGGACTGAGAAATCAGCTGCCATTAATAAGAGATTGCCATCATTGACATGAATTTTCCTTGCGGTCCTCACATAGAAACTATGATTCAGTGTAGGGGTGCAGGTGGCAAGGCTGTATGTAATGTTGGTAGATGAACTTGGTAATGTGTGGCAAGATTATAGTCTGCCAGAAGAAATGGCAGTTGAGATTATTGGTAAAAGTGCAGACTTTGTTGCAATGGAGATACCAGGATACTGGAGGTGCCATTATTATGGGACAGCTGGCAGGTAGAGAAACAGATGTGGAGTAAGCCTACCAGCAGAGCTGTGTGTGCTGAGGATGGCAGATCTGGAAAAGGGCAGTTCCTACGCTTTTTGGAGTCCAGTATATAGAGAGTGAATCCAGATAGCCTTTACTTATCTATAAGATATGAAGTACACTGGTGGATGTTGGTTGTTAATTGATTTGATTGCTACTGTACCCTGGATCTTCCTTCTTGTATCAAGAAGCATGCAATTTTATTTTACAGACGACCACAGTTCAAGATTTTGTACTTTTAAAGAAACTATGGGTAGGTTAAATTACTGAACATTTCAAAGACTGTGATATTTTTAAAGTTATTCTGTGCTTTTTCTTGTGACATTAACAGGAGAATTTAGGGAAAAGCAAGAGATGAAACAGAATTTAATAGTGATATATTTTGTGTAAAATTGACAAGTAGTCAATTGTTGTGGTTAGTTTTCTGCCAACTTGAGAGAAAGTAGAGTAATCTAAGAAGATGGAATGGCAACTGAGAAAATGCCTCCATCAGATTAAACGGTAAATTACTCTGTGGGTTTCTTCCTCCTGAGGTGGGGAATAGCACTAGTCCAGGGTAGGTGATCCTGGTTTGTATTAGAAAACAAACTGAACAAGACGGGGAAGCAAGCAGGGTAGAATTCCTCCATGGTCTTTGCTTCAATTCTTGACTCCAGTTCTTTACCTTGAGTTCAAGTTCTGATAACTCGCAATGATCGACTCTGATTGAAACAAGTAAGTCAAATAAGTCCATTCTTTAGCAAGACTTTTTGACACTATATTAATCACAGCAAGTCAAAGCAAACTAAGGCACCAACTTTTCCCCCTTAGGTCATTAAGTCAAGTTTATCATTGGTTCTAAGGATGTTAGTCATCACCAGCCAAATATGGTAGTTTTCAGCTTCTTATTGGGGAAAAACCATTAATAGCAAGAAGTATTAACTAACAGTAATTATTAATTTCTGCCACTTTAATGTTTTAATGGTATTGTCTTAGTTCTCTTTTAATGAGATGTTCTGGAATTGTTAAGTGATCCATACAGGTGTATTCACCTTCCTCTTCATATTGAAATATTCCTTCCAGTACTACTTGAGGAACTGGCTTATGAAACCTTAAGGAGGTAGAGTCTCAGCAGAAAAAACTGTTTCACTGAGGATAGGCTTTGAGAGTTCATAGCCTCAGTTCAATTCCAGTTTACTCTCTCTGCTTTGTTTCTGGTGGGAGATGTGATCTTTCAAGTTTTCTGCTTTGACTGCCTGCTGTCATGCTTCCCTCCCCATTATAAAATCTAACCCTCTGGGACTAGAAACAAAATAAACTGTTTTGTCCACAAGCCACTTTTGATTGTAATCTCTTGGCACAACAACAAAAATAACAAAGAGTGTGACTGAAGCTATGAAGAACTTACCGTGATATTTTTTCCAGAGGAACATGAAAGACTTGAAATTGAGACTAGAAAAGTGAGTGCTACAGGTAGAGCTTACTTAATGCATTTTTAAAATGCTCCTGAAATACTGTAGTACTTAGGAAAATGCTTATGGTGGAGGCCTAACTTGTTAGTTTTTAGAGAAAAACAAGTGTTCTCTTAACAACCACCTAAACACCATGTGTGTGATAATTTGTTAAAGCATCACTATCCTTTCTTCCCAAGTCCTGAGAAGTTACATGAAGTTGAGCAAGAAAGTAACAGTAAAGTAACTAATATATGTTAAAAACCCAGTGGAAACTTTGTCTTTACCATGGTTAGAAAGCAAACTGACTTCTTTTTCAAGCAGTATTTTTTTAATATTCCTTCTGTTTGAGCTTTAGATGGCTAAAGTTGAAGCTTTCCTTCCAATTAACATTTTTGACTGCATATTCACAGCACTTGCCTCACTCTCATTTCTGTGAAGGAGCCAAAAGTCCTGTCTATTGATCTTACAACACATTACATAAAATGCTACCATAAATGTCACAAGTAACAAAAGTGTGATTTTTTTTTATCCATCAACAATAAACACCATTATTGTCCTGTGTGATGATCTATATCTTGGTTTTGTTGACAGTAATTATTCTATAGTTCTATTTTCAGTACCTGTGATATTTCTTGGTAAAGAGAGGTTCAAAACTTTCCCATCAAAGAAAATATATAGAAGTTCCATGGTATCAAGGATGAAAGGCGCTCTTATGCAACACCTCCAAAAAGTATGCAACCATAAGATATTGTCATTTAAACTATTGATGGATTTACACAGCCTTATTCAATACAAAGTGTTTTATTTATTCCTTTCCCATTTTATAATGAATGCCATTTGTTAGGACTTAAAGAATGGGTTAATTTATGTGGCATACTCATATTTGATTTTGATTGTATTATGTGAAACTAGAGGAGACTTATTTAGTTATTTTACAAACTTTTTGATAGCTAAAATCAATGAATTACAATTTGTTAAGAAAAATTTGATGTAAAATAGAAACTCTTGGTGACAGTGACATGAGTCACAAACTTTGTAATATGTCACATTTAGAAGATAATACCTTACTAAACTTATTAAGAGAATGCCCAGAATTGTTTTCATGGAGGTTGTCTTCTGGCTGCTCAGAATTCTTCAAGCTCATGCTATTTTGCTCATATTGTCAGTTTTCCAAGTCAATGTAGTCATTGTAGTCAACATAGTGAAATAGAAAACAAATTTAAAACTAACATTTGTTCAAATCACAGCTGGATAAATATTGTATTAAAACAATTAATTGTTTGATGATGAGTGTCTATTCAACATCAGAGAATCAGTGTATTGTATATATCCAAGGAATTCACTGCTTGTTTAATGGGTTTGGGTATATTGAATAAATGATAAAATAGCAATTTATGACATTTCAGAGTTTTACAATGTGCAAAATTGGTACCTTTGTTGGGTACCTATTTCCTTCTCATTAAATTAATTCCTGCAAGAGGGCATAAGAAGCATTTTAAATCTCAGAAATTGTAGGAAAATTAAAGGGCTATGGAAGCTCAAGAAGAAACTTATGAAAATCAAAAGACACCTCTCTCAGTGAGTATATATAAGCAGTAACTCTAATACTGTATTCTTTATCATAAGTCATCACTACTTTTGGATAGGACCTTACAGTGATTAGGTTTTTTTTTTTGAGTAGCCCATACTTCCAAAAACAATCAAAATAGACTCATTAGTTCACCAAAATAAATTTGATTACAAACAATTCTTTGGTATTTTGTTCATGTACTGTGTGGTTGAATGATTTTTTTCCTGTATCTTCCCTGGAAAAGTTGTGCAACAGACAGGAAATTTTGTGAATCTTTTAAAACTTTTCGCAGTAATTCACTTTTTAAATTTATTAGATTTTAAAAAAATTCCAATCCAAGTTTCCACTTTCTTCCCTCCACACACCCTTCCACTCCACCCCCATCTAATCTTCAGAGAGGGTAAGGCACATTGCCTTCTTAAAGGTCCAAGGCCCTCCCTACTAAATCTAGGCTGAGTAAGGTATTCATCCAAAGAGAATAGGATCTTAAAAAGACAGAGGATGTAGTGGGGATAAATTCTGGTGCAACTACCAGTGTCCCCAGTCTGCACCAGCCATGCAACTTTCAAACCCATTCAGAGGAACTAGTTTCGTCCTATGCTTGTTCCTCCCCAGTCCTGCTGGACTTGGTGAGCTCTCATTAGCTCAGGTAGACTGTTTCAGTGGGTGAGCCCATCATGGTCTTGACCTCCTTGCTCTTATTCTCATTCCTTCTACTCTTCAGCTTGACTTTGGGAGCTCAGTCCAGGGCTCCGATCTCTGCCTCTGTCGGTTTCTGCCTCTGTCTCCATGTTGCTGAATGAAAGTTCTATGGTGATATTTCATATCAGTCTAACTACAGAACAAGTCAAGATTGGGCCACCTCTCGTCTATTGATCAGGGTACTAGATGGGTTCATCTTTTCTCTAGAGACAGGTTTCTGCTAATCCTTTAATGGCTGGTTCAATCGAGATATCTCTCTCCTTCCTCTCATCTCTGTCCTTCCTCCACCTCAACCCTTCCATTCCCTCAATTTATTCTCTCCTCTTCCCCTCTCCCCTCCTCTTCTTATTCTACCCTCCTCTTTCCCCCCACTCCCATGCTCCTAACCCTGACAGTCAATCCTGTTCGTTTCCAATTTCCAGGGGGTCTCTATATTTTTTCTTTGGGTACACCCTATTACTTAGCTTCTCTAGGATCATGGACTATAGACTCAATATTCTTTTTTATTGCTAATATCCACTTATGAGTGAGTACACAGCATATTCATCATTTTGGGTCTGGGTTATCTCACTCAGAACAGTTTTCTAATTCTATCCATTTACATGCAAAATTCAAGATGTCATGATTTTACCGCTGACTAGAACTCCAATGTGTAAAATGCCACATTTTCTTTATCCATTCTCTGGTTGCAGGGCATCTAGATTATTTCCAGGTTCTGGCTATTACAAATAATGCTGCTATAAACTTAATTGAACAAATGATTTCGTAGTATGATTGAACAACTTTTGGGTATATGCTGAAGGTGGTATTGTTGGGTCCTGAGGTAGGTTGATTCCCAATTTTCTGAGAAACCGCCATACTGATTTCCAAATTGTTTGCACAAGTTTGCATTCCCACCAGCAACGGATGAGTGTTCCCCTTACTCCATATCCTCTCCAGCATAAGCTAACATTAGTGTTTTAGATCTTAGCCATTCTGACAGGTATAATATGGTATCTCAGAGCTGTTTTGATTTGCATTTCACTGATAGCTAAGGATGTTATACATTTCCTCAAGTATCTTTTGACCATTTGGGATTTTTCTGTTAAAAGTTCAATGTTTATTTTTTAAATTGTGTTATTTAGAATTTTAATGTCTAATTTCTTGAGTTCTTTATAAATTTTGGAAATTAGTCCTTTGTCAAATGTGGGGTTGGTGAAGATATTTTCCCATTCACTAGGCTACCTGTTTGTCTTATTGACTGTGTCCTTTGCTTTACAGAAGATTCTCAGTTTCAGGAGGTCCCATTTATTTATTGTTGCTCTTAGTGCTTTGTGCTACTCGGGTTATATTTAGGAAGTGGTCTCCTGTTACCATGCATTGAAGGCTACTTCCCAACTTTCTCTTCTATCATGTTCAGTGTGGTCATATTTATATTGAGATTTTAATCCATTTCGACTTGAGTTTGAGTTTGGTGCATGGTGATAGATATGGTCCTATTTTCATTCTTCTACATGTTGACCTCCAGTTATTGCCAGCACCATTTGTTGAAGATACTTTCTTTTTTCCATTGTATAATTTTAGCTTCTTTGTCAATGGTCAGGTGTTCATAGGTGTGTGAATTAATATTTGGGTCTTCGATTCAATTCCATTGGTCAACCTCTCTGTTTCTATGCCAATATCAAGCTGTTTTCATTACCGTAATTCTATAATAGATCTTGATGTCAGGGATGGTGATGCCTCTGGAAGTTCTTCCATATGAAGTTGAGTATTGTTCTTTCAATGTCTATGAAAAATTGTGTTGGATTTTGATAGGGATTGCATTGAATCTATAGATTGCTTTTGGTAGGCTTGCCATTTTTATTATGCTGATCCTACTTATTCAAAAACATGGAAGATCTTTCCATTTTCTAATTTCTTAGTCAATTTCTTTCTTCAAAGACTTAACGTTCTCGTCAAATAGGTCTTTCACTTCTTTGGTTAGTGTTACCCCAAGATATTTTATATTATTTGTGATAGGTGATGTTTCTCAGATTTCCCTCTCAGCTTATCATTTGTGTATAGGAAGGCTATTGATTTTTTTGAGTTGATCTTGTATCCTGCCACATCACTGAAGGTATTTATCAGCTGTAGGATTTCTCTGATAGAGTTCTTGGGGTCACTTATGTACAGTATCATATCCTCTGCAAATAGGGAAAGTTTGACTTCTTCCTTTCCAATTTGAATCCACTGGATCTCCTTTTGTTGTCTTATTGCTATTGATAAATCATCAAGAATTATGTTGAAGAGATATGGAGAGAGTGGACAGTCTTGTCTTGTTCCCAATTTTAATTGAAGCACTTTGAGATTCTCTTCATTTATTTTTATGTTGGCTATCAGCTTGCTGTATATTGCTTTTCTTATATTTAGATATGTTCCTTGTATTCCTGATCTCTCCAAGACCTTTATTGCAAAGGGGTGTTAGATTTTGTCAAATGCTTTTTCAGCATCTAATGAAATAATTATATGTTTTTTTCTTTCAGTTTATTTATATGATGGATTACATTGATAGATTTTCAAATGTTGAATTATCCCTACATCTTAGGGATGAAGCCAACTTGATCATGATTAATGATTTTTGATGTGTTTTTGGATTCAGTTTGCCAGTATTTTATTGAGTATCTTTGCATATATATTCATTGAGAGATTGGTCTGTAATTATCTTTCTTGGTTGAGTTTTTATGTGATTTTGGTATCAGGGTAACTATAGCATCATTAAAAGAGTTTGGAAATGTACCTTCTGTTTCTATTATGTGGAACCATATGAGGGGTATAGATATTAGCTCTTCTTGGAAGTTTTGGTAGAATTTTGCACTAAAAACATCTGGCCCTAGGTTTTTGTTATTGTTGTTGTTGTTGGGAGGTTTTTGATGGCTGCTTCTATTTCCTTGAAGTTTCTAGATCTATTTAAATTAATCACCTGGTCTTGGTTTAATTTAAGTATATAGTATTTATCTAAAAAAATGTTTCTTTCCAATTTTGTGGAGCACAGTTTTTTTGTAGTGTGACCCAATGATTCTCTGTATTTCTCTAGTGTCTGTTGTTATGTCCCCCTTTTAATTTCTGATTTTGTTAATTTGGATGTTCTCTCACTGCATTTTGATTAGTTTGGATAAGGATTTTTCTATCTTGTTGATTTTGTCAAAGAACCAGCTCTTTGTTTCATCGATTCTTTGGATTGTTTTCTGTGCTTCTATTTTGTTGATTTTAGCCCTCAGTTTGATTATTTCCAGTCTTCTACTCCTCCTGGGTGAGTCTGCTTCTTTCTTTTCTAGAGCTTTTAGGTGTGCTGTTAAGTCTCTAATATGAGCTTTCTCCATTTTCTTTATGTGGGCACTTATTGCTATGAACTTTTCTCTTAGCACTGCTCTCATGGTGTCTCATAGGTATGAATTTGTTGTGCCTTAATTTTCGCTGAATTCAAGGAAGTCTTTAATTTCTTTCTTATTTCTTCCCTGACCCAGGGGTTGTTCAGTTGTTCACTGTTCAATTTCCATGAGTTTGTAGCCTTTCTGAGAGTTGTATTATTGTTACATTCTAACTTTTATCCCTGGTGATACAATAAGATGCAGGCGTTTACT
Source organism: Microtus agrestis (assembly GCA_902806775.1). Classification (NCBI taxonomy): domain Eukaryota; kingdom Metazoa; phylum Chordata; class Mammalia; order Rodentia; family Cricetidae; genus Microtus; species Microtus agrestis. Next base: position 79,660 of record CADCXT010004473.1, read on the forward strand.
CCAATAATTTTGGATTTGTGGAGGTTTACTTTATTACTGAGTATGTGATCAATTTTAGAGAAGGTTCCATGAAGTGCTGAGAAGAAGGTATATTTTTTGTGTTTGGGTGGAATGTTCCATAGATGTCTGTTAAGTCCATTTGATTCATAACATCTGTTAGTTCTCTTATTTCTCTGTTACATTTCTGTCTGGTTGACCTGTCCATTGGCAAGAGTGGAGTATTGATGTCTCCTACTATTAGAGTGTGGGGTTTGATGTGTGGTTGAAGTTTTAGTAATGTTTCTTTTAGATACGTTGGTATTCTTGTGTCAGGGGCATAGATATTCAGGATTCAGACTGAATCTTGATGAATCATTCCTATTATGAGTATAAAGTGTTCTTCTCCATCTCTTCTGAATTAATTTATTTTGAAAAAAATTGTTAGATATTAGGATGGCTACATCTGTTTGTTTCTTAGGTCCATTTGATTATAAAAACTTTTCCCAACCCTTACTGTGAGGTAGTGTCTGTCTTTGAGGTTGAGGTGCATTTCTTGTATACAGAAGAAGGGTGTATCCATTCTCTTAGCCTGTTATTTTTTTAATAGGGGAATTGAGTCCATTGATATTAACCAATATTAATGGCCAGTGGTTGTTAATACTGGTTATTTTCTGGTAATAGTGTTTGCATATTTCCATTCTTTGGGTTATGCTGGTGGGGGTTATCAAATGCTTGTTTTTTTTGGGGGGTATGTTGGCTTTCTTGTGTTGGGGTTTTCCTTCTAGTACTTTCTGTAAGGCTGTGGATACTTATTGTTTAAATATGTTTTTGTCATAGAATATATTGTTTTCTCCATCTATGGGGAATGAAAGCTTTGCTGGGTATAGTAGTCTGGGCTTGTATCCGTGGTCTCTTAGCAGTACATCTATCCAGGACCTTTGAGCTTTCATGGTTTCCATTGAGAAGTCAGGTGTAATTCTGATAGGTTTTCATTTATATGTTACTTGACATTTCCCTTTTCAGATCTTAATTTTCTTTCTTTATCCTGTATGGTTTTTTGTTTTGATTATGATATGGAAAGGGGATTTTTTTGATCCATTCTATTTGATGTTCTGTAAGTTTCTTATACCTTCATAGGGATATCCTTCTTTAGTTTGTGAAAGTTTTCTATGATTTTGTTGAATATATTTTCTGTGCCTTTGAGCTGGAGTTATTCTCTCTCTTCTATTCCTCTTAGTCTTAGATTTGGTCTTTTCATGGTGTCCCAGATTTCCTGGATTTTTTTGTGTGTTAAAAATTGTTAGATTTAATGTTTTCTTTGAACAATGAGTCTGTTTCCTCTATAGTATCTTCAGTGCCTGAGCTTCTTTCTTCTATCTCTTGTATTCTTTAGTTATATTTGTCTCTGTAGTTTTTGTTTGTTTACCCAGATTTTCGATATACAGAATTCCCTCAGTTTGTGTTTTCTTTATTACCTCTATTTCAGTCTTCAAGTCTTGAACTGTTTCCTTCACCTGTTTGATTGTTTTTTCTTGGGTTTCTTTGAGGGATTTATTAATTTCTTCCAATTTGTTGTTCGTCTTCTCTTCTATTTCTTTAAAGGCATTTTTCATTTCCTCTTTAAAGGTCACCATCCTTTTCATAAAGTCACAATTAAAATCATTTTTTTTCTTTCTTCTTTGTTTGGATTAGGATGATTAACTTTTCCTGTTGTGTGACCACTCGGTTCTGGTGTTACCATGTTGCTTTTTAGGTTGTTGGTGGGATTCTTGCATTGGAGCCCACCCATCTCTTTCTTCAAATGAGGCTGACAGTGTCTTTTTGTCTTGGTCCAATCTTTGCTGTGGCTGTCTGGGTGTTTGGGAGTTTTTCTTGGTCTGCTCTGAATTGTCAATGTCTGTCTCAGAAAGCCTCTGAGGTCTCTATAAACCTGCTCTCTTGGTCTTCTCTCCTGGTTTTCTCTCTTGGTGCACTCTCTTAATCCTTTTGTAACAAGTTCTTGGTCCCTCTTATGTACCCTCAGTATTGGAGCAAACTGTGTTTCAGAGTTCCACCAAGGTTCCAGGAGGATAGACAGGTTTGGGGGCAGGGTGTGACTAGTAGTTTGGATGGCAGCTGGATTGGTTTGTGTTTTGGGGGATTCTAGCCATAGGAAACTCCCTGCTGGCTGATTAGAAAAGCTGAGGGACTTAGGGAAGGGGCCCTGGGTTTTTTCTCACTGGGAAGGTTCTAGAAAGTGGGTCATTCTGCTGGGGTATGGTTGTTCACTCACCTCTTAAGTCCCCTCAATTTTAGAGCATACCGTGTTTCAGAGTTCTACTGAGGTTGCAGGAGGATAGGCGGGTTTGGGAACGGGGTGTAGACAGAAATTTGGATGGCAACTGGATGGGTTTGGTTTTGGGGGATCCTAGCCAAAAGCAACTCCCTGCTGGCTGGCTAGAAAAGCCAAGGAACTTAGGGAAGGGGCCTGGGGTTTTAACACACGGTAGAGGTCCTAGAAAGTGAGGTGTCTCACCTGTGGCTATTTATTCCTTTCTTAATTCCCCTCACTATTAGAGCAAGCTGTGTTTCAGAGTTCCAATGAGGTTGTAGGAGCTCTGGTAATTCATTTTTTAGATAAGAAATATGGGTTAATATAAGTTGAAAGAGCTAGTTAGTAACAAGCCGAAGCTATCAGTCAAACATTTATAATTACTAAGTCTCTGTGAGGTTATTGGGGAGCTGGTGGTATGGACAAAAATAAAAGAACCCTGTCTACACATAGTAATGATCAGGTTCTTGGCCTCTTAATGGTGTCAAGTATCATCTTGGAGAGAGAATCTTAAATCCAATCATAAAGTGATTTGTTGCTCCTCTAACATTGATGTGACCATTACAGAAGTGGGAACGTTTTGTCTAGGGATCTGTTGTCATAGCTCATAGGGTTCATAGGTAGGAAAGAGTGACAATTACTTTTCTCTCCTAGTAGCATACAAAGCACCTTCTTGAACCATGAATGCAAAGTCAGTATTAGCTTGATTTCTCCATGTTTTATGAATCAATTATGTTGTACTCTCAGTAATAGTGTCTTAATATTAAAATATGGAGGATAACCAAGGGCAATGACAATAGTTCATAATATTTTGTGGCCTATGGGACCCCACCAACCAACAATCCTAAAAGAAGGAATCCATTTCTGGCACTTGACTTTTTATTTGATTGCCAATAATGTCTTGTCTTGTTATTGTTCCTTGTTGTAAAGTAAATAAATTTAAATTATTTTCAAATACATATTTGCATAAAATACAGGAAGCTTATACAATAGTAGGTTTTCATATAACTTTTTAAAAGTCTTAAGTATTATTTATTCTACCCACACACTTTCCTCTAGCCTGTCTTTCATCCTCCATTTTACTTCACCCCTTTTCTCCATTATTCTCATTCCCACTTCAAACCACTTCTTTTCTATCTTCACTTTCCTAATAGCTACTAACTTTTAATTGTCTATAGAATATATTTTAGGCTGGTAACTTGAGAGAAATGACAAACTTCCCATGGAACTTCAGAACTATTAGAACCTGTGTATTAATAAGGTCCCCAGATGATTCATGTGCAAGTACAGTTTTTAAATGTGATGATTAAATACTTTCTATCCGTGCTATTTAGTGGCCATCAAAGGTCAATAAAGTTATTGGCTCATGGAAAAATACAAATGAGCATTGAGAACAAAAATTTAGAAATGTTATAGAGCTCTCACAATTTTGTTATGTCTAGATGTGGCTAGTCAGTTTAAATTCAATTTAGCTTATTTAATTTTTCTACATAACAAATTCATTTTATTGTATTTTAGAAAGAGTACTCCTATGGCTAGTTAATTTTTTTTTTTTTTTTTTGGATTTTCGAGACAGGGTTTCTCCGTAGCTTTTTTTTTTTTTTTTTTTTTTTTTTGGTTCCTGTCCTGGAACAAGATCTTGTAGACCAGGCTGGCCTCGAACTCACAGAGATCCACCTGCCTCTGCCTCCTGAGTGCTGGGATTAAAGGCGTGCGCCACCACCGCCCGGCCTGTGGCTAGTTAATTATTGTAAAGAAGTATTAAAGACAATTTATGAGAAAAGAAACTAGATCATTTGATATCTAAAGGGGTGGAAATTTCTTCCATATAGTAATAGACTGCAAAGATAACTACAATTTCTGCTGATAAATATTATTTAAAATGTTTTAGTTGATTTAAGAGAAAATGATTTAAAAACTCTGAATGTTTGTAAAAGATTCAAATTTCCAAATTGAGATGAACCTTTGATAAGGGGTTTTATTTTCTATATATGATTTCATAGCTACAATTAAAAATAGAAATTATTTTTGTGAGTTGAAACACTCTAATTACCAAGGTGATATCAGTATAGTTTCCTGTCTGAGTGAAAAGGAGTTAAGACAGTTGGAAGAGAGTGGAACTAAAATTTAAACTGAGTCATCAAAGTAGTAGGCTATGAGAGGAAGAGTTCACACACAGGTAAGGTGATGTGCAAAAGGTAAAGTGAAGTTGTTTTAAGTCTATTAATGATCAAAATACTGCCTATGTCATTAGGAACCTTGCAGTTTGATAAGGAATATAGACATGATCAAATTATCTCAATAAAGATTCAGTTGCTTTTGAAATTGCATATGGAAATATATAATTATGTAAAATTTAGACTGAGATATTTAAGAAAGAAAGAGTTCAACAAGGAATCAACATGTAGAGTTTAAGATCCATAGCTGATGTTAAGATGAAGTAAGGCAGTACAGAGTTTATTGTAGGCAATGGCTATAGTATTTCTGAAGACCCTTGAAAAGAAAGACATTTCCTTAGAAAAAGAAATAGTACTCCTGGGACAAAGTAAGAGGAAGAAACAAAAGATGAGACTTGAAAAATTGGCCTGATCATGAACATTTTGGAAGGCCATAACCCATGATTATTTTGAACATTACCAAATAAGCAATAGGATAATATTGAATGAGTAAAAGTGAAAGTATTGAAATGATTAAAAATTGTGCTTTGGATGATACCTTCAAGTATTTTTGTAGGATCTGGAGTACCACAAGATAGGTTCCACAGCTATTTTTTTTATTTTTATTATTTATTTATTTATTAAAGATTTCTGTCTCCTCCCCATCACCGCCTCCCATTTCCCCCCTCCTCCCTCAATCACCTCCCCCTCTCTCATCAGCCCAAAGAGCAGTCAGGGTTCCCTGCCCTGTGGGGAGTCCAAGGACCTCCCACCTCCTTCCAGGCCTAGTAAGGTGAGCATCCAAACTGCCTAGGCTTCCACAAAGCCAGTACGTGCAGTAGCCAGTGCCATTGTAAAGGAACAATAACATTTTGAAAAGTACTTTGGGAAATCTCACAAATAAATAAACCTTAAATTATTGCATTTTTTCTCATTATCTGACTCAATAACCCAGATGGCCTCAAACACCCTATAACTCTACTTCTATCTCCTGAATTCTGAAATTATAGGTAAATAAAACCATATCCATCCAAGAAATAATTATCTTAATGCTAAATTGTTGGCTCATTGGCTTAACATAAAATAATTAGCACCACATTAATTTTAGTGAGTGATAATTAGGTCATTCAGGGCAATAAAGAATATAGATGGTTATAATAAGGTATGTTTTAAAATATCTTAAAATATTAATAACAGAAAATATCACAGAAGAAGAGCCCAACATCTTATTATAGCAGTAATCCAGAAAATAAATTGCAGCACTGAATCTATTTTCCCTACTGAAGGATTTATCATTCTTAATAAATTTGATCACAGAATCTTGTTAGTGAGGGAATCTAACAAGAGAACCTCTAGCAATGAAATTGAACATCAAAATTGTTTTTTTTGTAATCTACTATATTTTAGAAGTTAAAGTTCTTGGCAGAAAAACTCATTTTGTACTTTCCATGCTGGTTTAAAATTTTGCTTGTAAAACATGTGAGTAGGTTGATATATTTGTAAATTTTGTTCGTAATAGGTTATATGTACAAGTTACTCCCTCCTGTGGAATAATAACCTAGATTCATATAGCATAAGTTGATCAAAAATATCTGCCAGTATGTATAGTGAATATAAAGTGGTAGTATAGTTAAGCATATGGTAACATTAAGAATACATTCTATCTGGAGAGAAGAAATTTCATACTAAATTACAGTTTTTATAAGCTATTTTGCAAGGAAAACACATATCACCTGTTCAAAATAATTGGATACAGGAAAATTACAGTGAATCGGAAATAACAAAATAGACGACAATAAAAACATGTATATGTCTTTCAAATATTTAATTTATGAGACAGATTAGAAAATAAACATGTTAGCTTATGCTTAATGAAATAAAACCTCACAAGGAACATGATGCTATTAAAAATTACCTAAATATTTGAAAACATGCCAAATAGAAATGGCAGGAATGAAAACATATTTGAGAATATTTTTAAAACCATTAGAAAAATTACACATTCCTAAAGACACACTTATTCAATTTGAAGATAGACCACACTAGATTTTCTGAATGTAGTACAAAGAGTTAATAATAGTACACATAAGCGACCCCAAAATCTCTACCAAAGAACTCCTTCAGCTGATAAACGCCTTTAGTAATGTGGCAGGATACAAGATCAACTCCAAAAAGTCAGTGGCCTTCCTATACACTAAGGATAAGGAAACAGAGAGGGAAATCAGAGAAGCATCACCTTTCACGATAGCCACAAATAGCATAAAATATCTAGGGGTAACTCTGACCAAGGAAGTGAAAGATCTATTTGACAAGAACTTTAAGTCTTTGAAGAAAGAAATAGAAGAGGACACCAGAAAATGGAAGGATCTCCCTTGCTCTTGGATTGGGAGGATCAACATAGTAAAAATGGCAATTCTACTAAAAGCAATTTATAGATTCAATGCAATCCCCATCAAAATTCCATCAAAATTCTTCACAGATCTGGAGAAGACAATAATCAACTTTATATGGAAAAACAAAAAAACGCAGGATAGCCAAAACAATCTTATACAATAAAGGAACGTCTGGAGGCATTACCATCCCTGACTTCAAACTCTATTACAGAGCTACAGTATTGAAAACAGCTTGGTATTGGCATAAAAACAGAGAAGTCGACCAATGGAATCAAATAGAAGACCCTGACTTTAACCCACAAACCTATGAACACCTGACTATTGATAAAGGAGCTAAAAGTATACAATGGAAAAAAGAGAGCATCTTCAACAAATTGTGCTGGCAAAACTGGATGTCAATCTGTAGAAGAATGAAAATAGATCCATATCTATCACCATGCACAAAACTCAAGTCCAAGTGGATTAAAGACCTCAATATCAGTCCGAACACGCTGAACCTGATAGAAGAGAAAGTGGGAAGTACTCTACAACACCTGGGCACAGGAGACCACTTCCTACGTATAGCCCCAGCAGCACAGACAGTAAGGGCCTCATTGAATAAATGGGACCTACTGAGACTGAGAAGCTTCTGTAAAGCAAGGGACACTGCCGCTAAGACAGAAAGGCAACCCACTGACTGGGAGAAGATCTTCAGCAACCCCGCAACTGACAAAGGTCTGATCTCCAAAATATATAAAGAACTCAAGAAACTAGACTTTAAAATGCTAATTAACCCAATTAAAAAGTGGGGCACTGAGCTGAACAGAGATCTCTCAACAGAAGAATTTCAAATGGCCAAAATACACCTAAGGTCATGCTCAACTTCCTTAGCGATCAGGGAAATGCAAATCAAGACAACTTTAAGATACCATCTTACACCTGTCAGAATGGCGAAAATAAAAAACACCAATGATAGCCTTTGCTGGAGAGGTTGTGGAGAAAGGGGTACACTCATCCATTGCTGGTGGGAATGCAAACTTGTGCAACCACTTTGGAAAGCAGTGTGGAGGTTTCTCAGGAAATTCGGGATCAACCTACCCCTGTACCCAGCAATACCACTCTTGGGAATATACCCAAGAGAGGCCTTATCATACAACAAAAGTATATGCTCTTCTATGTTCATAGCAGCACTGTTTGTAATAGCCAGAACCTGGAAACAACCTAGATGCCCTTCAATTGAAGAATGGATGAAGAAAGTATGGAATATATACATATTAGAGTACTACTCAGCAGTAAAAAACAAGGACTTCTTGAATTTTGCATGCAAATGCATGGAAATAGAGAACACTATCCTTAGTGAGGTAAGCCAGACCCAAAAAGAGGAACATGGGATGTACTCACTCATATTTGGTTTCTAGACATAAACAAAGGACATTGAGCCTATAATACGTGATCTTAGAGAAGCTAAATAAGAGGGAGAACTCAAAGAAAAACATATAGGCATCCTCCTGAATATTAACCTTCATCAGGTGATGAAAGGAGACAGAGACAGAGACACACATTGGAGCACCAGACTGAAATCTCAAGGTCCAAATCAGGAGAAGAAGGAGAGAGAGCACTAGCAAGGAACTCGGGACTGCGAGGGGTGCACCCACACACTGAGACAATGAGGATGTTCTATCGGGAACTCACCAAGGCCAGCTGACCTGGTGAAGGCAT